>JAVHNF010058821.1:10294-21690 GCA_034783455.1 Micropsitta finschii
CGTGCTGCTCCCTGGGTCACGCCGAGCGGGAGCCGCAGCCTGGCCGCCAGCACTGGCTTCTGTCTGTGTTTGGTTTGTTCTCCTGGGAGCATGCCCTGTGAAGCACCTACCAGCACTCACTGCTGCCTTCTGCATCCCCTGCCAAAGTGGGGAGTGCAAGCACTCAGGTTTGGTCGCATTTATGATGAGGCATCTGGACACATCTGGACACATCTGCGGGCAGCTCCGCTCTCCAACCAGCCAGAAAGGCCGCTTCCATGCTGGGGTGTTTTAAACAGCAATTAGGGTTACAGACCGTGTTCTCCTTGTACTCCCACAAGCAGGAATCCAGAATAACTGGAAGCAGAGCCTGCTCCTATGCTTCATCAGACGTTGTTCTGAATACAGAACACAACAACAGCAACAAGACTTTATTAAATGCATAACACCGAGTGGGTAGTTTTGCTAAGCATTTATGAGATATTGGAAAATTCAGCTCCAGCCCTCATGTTTCATCAGCTGCAGTTCAATGCTTCGGTACAGATGGACAGAGCCCAGATGGCAACCTCGTCTGTGGAATGCGTCTGCTCTGGACCATATGCTGCTCAGAAGTGAAGAGGATGCAGGGCTCGCTTTGAAGCCAGTCTTGGGGCTCTGCGGGCGGACGGGTGCCACATGGAGCCTCAGACCTCCTCATCTGCTTGTGACCGCCCTGCCAACTGGCTCTGGTGACATGGCAGGGTGCTGGCAGCCCCATCAGTGTGTGCTCATGGGGACACATCCCACTGGGGAGTGAGGGCTGTCCCAGGGACCTGTGGACATTCACCAAGGGGCTTTGTGCTGCCATTACTGGGACCGTGAATAGGGCAGAGGGGAGGTCACCGGAGCAAGGCATCCTTTCAGGATGGAGTTAGCAGAGTTGGAAAGCTTTGGTAGTTTGGGATGAGCACTTAGCTAAGAGCAGGGAGCTTTTCTTTCTGGAGACCATGGGAGCTGAGCATCTTCAGCAACAGTCTCCATCAGTCCGCAGCTGAATTTTGTCTCCTCCCTGCAAAGCTGCTGCTCCTCATGCAGAAATCAGCCTCCTTTGTGCCTTTTGCATTCCCATGACATCTTCTGGTGAAGTTGCCAGGCTTTGGATGGGTGACATTCCCCCATTGTGCATCAGTTTTATCAACACCTGGTGAGCCGGCCAGCAGAATCAGTGGGAGAGGAGGACAGGGCTCCTCGCCACAGGCCTGATTGCTAAGGCTTAGTTTTCATCCCCGAGACTGCTGTGTCTGGCTTGGCACCCCATGGCAAAGTGGGGATGAGGCTGCTCTGTCCCTGGATCAGAGGAAGGATTTGGGGATAACAGGATGCAAGTGAATGCTTGACCGAGATGCAAATGGCTGTTGGAGAAACCATAGGAGGGGGAATAAAGAGATGTAACCGAGCCGCGTTTGCTCAGCGAGGTGTGCCATGACTGAAACCTCACCTTCATTTAGCTTTGCTCCTGAGCACTGGGTGCAGCTCATTTCTAACCCATGAGTCCTTCTCCATCAGCACTATCTCTACTGTACCACTGTCCTTGTGGAGGGGAGAGCAGCACTGCTCAGGGGGCTCCATCAGCCCTGTGCTGTGACTCCCAAGGACCAGACAAGAGCTTCAAGAGCCCCGTGTGATGCTCGTGTTTCACAGACACACATTTCTAAAGGCAGCAGATGTCAGAGAACAGCATTTGCCAACTCTCTTTGGTTTAACCTCTGCTCTGGGAGCTTTTTGCTTATTTATTGCCTTTGAGAGCAGGAGAGTGGCATCAGCCTTCATGGAGATGCAGTTTACTGACCCCCATTTGCATCCTTCCCATGCACTACACGACTTTTACCCCTTCCTGACCCTCTGCCATCCCCATGGGCACTTGGATCTGGGCAGTTAGGGCAGAACTGGATCCTTCCCCCTATTTTCACCCCCCTGCTCCCACTCCCTCCATCTCACATGGGGGCAGGGCTCTTAACACAGAAGTTGAGGCATTTTTATTGCACACGCAGCTCTGTGTATCCTTTCGCTAACATTTGTTTTTCCTAGATATACCCATGTTTATCCACAGCCATTTCTATGGCCAGAGATGTTAATTTGGCATCATACGTGGAAAGTTTTAGACATCTGATCAGGCTCAGTACAAGCTGCTGGAGCTGCTTGCCAGCCGAAGGAGAAAGAAAAGGCCAATATTAAAAGAAGCCTTTCCTCAATAAACATAAGCACTGCAAATCTAAACACTTCAAAATGCTATTAAGTGTAGTTAGAAAGTTCTCGTGAATCAATACAGTGCAGAGGTGAAAGAGTCAAGCAGAGGCAGTGAAATGCAAACTCAGTGCTCCGAGGGCATTCTTAGAGTGCCCTGATTGATCCAGGCTTTCCGAAGCCACCTCTGATTTTCGACATGCAACTCACTGTGTTTGCTTTGGGACCAGCCCAAAGTCCTTTAAAGTCACTGTGATGGGCTGGAGCTTCCCCACCGGCATTCAGCGCTGCAGACACTGCAGGAGCTGCAGAGGATGCTGCGGGAGAGCTCCAGCGCAGAGCATCACCTCCTGAGGTGCCTCCAGCTGAGGGGCTGGCAGCTCCTGTGCAGCAGCTCCTGCCACACCGGAGGACACAGGAAAGGAGCTGAAAGCCTCAGAGCTGGCTTTGGGGTTGTTGTAGAGCAGGCGCCGAGGAAGCGGGGCTGGAAGGGAAGTCTCAGGTCTGAGCCCTCCAGCCTGGCTCTCAGCGTGCTTTAGAGCAGTGGAGGCAGCAGCCCTGGCCCAGGCTCGCTGCTATGACCCTGCCACTTCATGACCCTGTGAGCTCGTTCTTTCTTCTCTCTCTGTTTGCTTCCTGAGGCCCTCGGGGTTTGGCTGTGCTGAGCTGCAGGTGCAAAGCTCGGAGGAAGCCTGGCTGGTGAAAGCCATGCTCTTTGCAGAGGGGGTTCAGGGTCGGACCCGGGCTCGCAGCAGCTCCATGTGCCAAAAGCACCGTGTTCTCCAAACCCCTGCGAGTGCTCCGGGGACAGGCAGAGCCCAATGCACCCACTGCGATGGCAGAGCAGAGCCTGTGCCCCTGCGCCGAGCCCTCCCTCCGGGGCACGCATCAGAAACCTGCCCTCATCTTCCTGACGTGCTTTTCCTGCTCCCAGGGCTGAATTCACACTAAATGAGACCAGACTCCTCCGTAATTAAGGGTCTCTGTTCCACGTTGCTCTGTTACTGAAGATCCTCCTTACCTCTTGCTTCTCCTTCTCCTCCTCCAACCCCAGTGCCCCCAGCTGCCTCCTTCTCTTTACATCTCCTGGTCCTATTCCCCTGGGATCCAGCTTCGTGCTCTCCCTTTCTCTGTCAGCAAGGGACGTGAGCACAGAGAGCTGATGCTTTTCTCCCATCGCTTCTTTGAACTGAGGACAGAGCACATGTGTTTGATGAATGAGAAAGCAGTTTGAAACCACGTAAATAAAAACAGCAGCAACAGCCAAACCTGACTAAACAACATGGAAAAAGATGCTTGGGAATGGTCACAAATACTTGTTTTCTCTTTTCCCATGAAGGTTTCATTTCTTTCCAGCCTTTCCACCTTCAACTCTCCCAAAGCTTGAGAAATCTCAAGAAGGGGCTGGCCCATGTGGCCCAAAGAGAAGTGAAAAACCCCTCCAGAAAGCTCATCTGCAAGAGTGCGCTTCCATGCCCCTCCGCTTTTGCAGCCTGTGGCAGGGCCCAGGATTGTCTCCTCCGCTTTAGCTCCTGCCTACGTGTTCCTGGCTCCCATGGAGGCACCGCTGGACAGCCCATGCCAAGCAGCGCGCCAGGACCTTGACCTTCTCCTGAACTTGAGGGCTGTTTTCTAGCCCGCGCCCGGCTCCTTGCAGGCAGGACTGTCTGGCCAGTGGATCCTGGCCCTTGTGCATGGAAAACGCACTGTGCTGGGTCCCTGCCAGCTGCGTCCCCGACTGCGCTTCACGGCCTCCTCCTGCTCCTCCCTGCCTCTTTCAAGGAGCTGCCTTCGCTCGTATTCACTTCACACAAGGGTCTGCAATGGGGGGGCCTGTGAGATCACCCCGGTGTCCCGGGGCCAGCTGGATGACCCCCAGTTTCCCACTGCAGTGCCCAGCACCCTCCTCGCACAGCAGAACCTCGTGTATGACTTTTCTTTTTCCTTCTCCTTCCTCCTTTACACCATTTAGTTACATCTTCCCCCATTTCCCCAGTTTCAGTGCAGGGTATGGGGTGATCCTCACCCCTCTCAGCGGCTGGTTCTTGCTTCTCTGGCTAAGGTCCTATTTGTGCTGGAGCTCAACACAGCAACAAATCAGTGTTGCCTGACTCTGACTCAAATCAGTGTTACCTATCCCGAGCCTAAAGGCAGTTTATGCTGATATTGATAATAAGGCAGAAGTTCCAGCACCAAGCTCACTGCTCAGGGCTGCAATTGAACTTCACAGCAACCTCAGCTTCACTCATCGTCACCATTTGCAGGGCTTGTGCCACCCCTTCCTCCCTTGGTACCGGCAGGATCACAGACAACTTCAGTACTCCCACAGCGCTTCCCTGCACTTACTGCATCAAAGAGAGATCTCTGCTTAGATGCTTCTTCCAGTTGCCCTATTAATGAGCCTTTTAATTAGTATCCTTTTGTGCTAAGTAATTGCTACAGTGTGAGATCCGCCTGGGAGATGCAGATGACCTGGCAGCAGGATGCTCTACGGTACTGGAGCAGCTGAAGGCTGCTGTTAATGGCTTCTGACAGGCAGTGTTAGGAGGAGCAGTAACAGCTCTGGACAGGCTGGGACCTGCCGGGACTGTGGCTTCCCCTCGGCACCATGCACCTGCCTGGTGCGAAATTCACTGACCTGGAAAGACGTTGCACATGAGTGGAGTCGTGTGCGTTGTAAAAGAGGATGCGTTTCACCTGCGTGAATGATTGCTTTAGGCAGAGGCCAGGGTAAGCCACAGAAATGAGGGATATCTGCAGGGGGGATGCTTTTCTCAGCAAAAGGAGTTCAAAGGTTTGCACTTACACAGCTCTCAGGCTCCTCCTCTCCCCTCCTTTACATCAGGACATGTGAATATGGATATTACAGATGTCACTGGTCCCCACTGCACACTTGCGGGGGGAAATCTAGGCAAGCAATGAGCAGGCATGGCCACAGCAGCTTGCTAAACCCCCATCCTCAGTGGGATCTCATCCCATTTACTGACACAGCCTCTTGCTCTACAGGCCTAACAGTCCCTGTCCTATAACAGCCACACTGCTCATGTGCAGCACTGCCTCTTGCCCTTGAAACAAGTGACTTCTGCTCATAATGAGCTGCTCAGCACCACTGGCTTAGGGCACAACAGGTCCAAAGCAAGATTTCCCCCAGTGTGGCTGTTGTCCTGCCAAACCACGACAGCAGCAGCCTGTCCCTTCTGGGAAACAGCTGAACACGACTCAGCCAAAGCTGCTTTTTGTTTGGAAAAGGAGGATGTGCCCAGAGAGGCTGCTCTGGGGAAGGACAGCCCTTGTGCTGAACAGGAGGGAGATGCTGGACCTCAGGCAGTGGATACTGGGTAAAGATGCTCAACCATGTAAGTGGGATGAGGCTGTTGTCAAACGAGCATCAGGCTCCAGCACTTCCTACTGGCCCCTGGCAAGGCTCAGTACAGATTTTGCCCAATGGCCACATCCTTCAGTGTCCACAAAATGTACCTCCACTGAAAGGGACAGCGAGAGGGGCCTGATGGGCTCAGCTCTGGCCAGGCTGGCTCCCTTCCCAGCTCCGTGTGGGCATTCACGTGCACCATTGCAGAGCCACTGGGGAAAGATCCAGCTAAGCTGAATTCTGCACAATAAATGGGGACCTTTGTAGCCTCGCTGCTCAAAGCTCCCAGCTTTAGGGGCACGCTCGCCCTAGCACCACAACCAACGTTTCCTTTGTCAGTACAGTGGGTTCCACATGAATCCACATCTCACCCCTTACCCAGGTGTGGCCGTCAGCCCTGCTGCTGTTGCTGCCTCTTATCCTCTGCGGCCCCGAGCAGAGCTCACAAGTGATGCTTTATACCAGATTTAGAAGAAAAAGAATAAAATGTGTGCTCCAACACACAAAGGAAAAAGCCTCATCTCACCCCGTGTGTTTTTCCTGGAAGCATCACTGCCCTTAGTGCATCAAAGAATCAGAATAATTTCTCCCCTTTTGTTTGCCTTGGCCCCTGCTGCTCACGTCGATCAGGCCAACATAAACCTGCATGCACTGAAGGAATTTTGGGCACAGCTTATTCTGCAGCGCTAAGCTCAGGGTGGGAATGACTCCCAAAGGCCATTGCCTGGCTCTGTGGGTGCAAGCCGCTATGGGTGCAGAGGGTCAGTGCCCTGCAGAGGAGCAGGGAGACAAGGACCAGCATCCTCCTGCATCCCAAGACTCAGCTGCACGTGGAGACCTCGCTCCCAGGGACCTGCCCCACAGAAACCCCTCGGTCCTGGCAACTGGAAAACTACAGTGCTGCTGCAGAGCTGTACTGGTGCAGGTCTGCAGAGCTGCAGATTGTGGATGTACTCGTGCAGAGGTGCCAATGCTGCCTTTTTTCCAGTGGGGAAATAAAGGGAAATCATACACAGGGAAATGATTGTCCCAAACTCTTGGTGGGAAAAGCCATGTGGTTTTGGAAGGATTTTTGTCTGAGAAGGCAATGGGCTGAGGTCAGTCCTGCTCTCAGAGACCTGAACAGAGCTCTTCAATATTACTCTGGGAGTTATTTTCATGTAAGAGGAAGGAAACTGGCCCTGGCTGTGTACACCTTCCTAATGAGCTCCACAGCACTTTGCGCATCTCAACTTTTCCTCCTCTCTGCACCCCCCTCAAACATATACAGAAAATGAAAGCTGAAAATAGGCCATTCCTTTCTTACAGCAAGTATAATTAAGCCTCAGAACAGATTCCCCAGGGATATAATGCATCCCACTTACTTGGAGGCTTTAAATCCAGGCTGGGGTGGAGATGCTGGCTTGCTCGGAGCAAGCTGCACGCTGCTGGTGAGTCCCCTGGGACCTGTTTGGTTTGGGGTCTCTGGACCAGCTCTTGCTGGGCTTTTGACAGCTCTTTGGACACCACCAGCCTCTACTGCTCTTTTAAAGCCTCTGATGTAAGTGTGTGCATCTCAAATCCCCACCTTATAACAGGGAGAAAACACCTGACGATCATCCCTGCTTCTAGTTCCAAGGACATCGGCCATCAGGCCTGAGGGCTGCCCATGGATGCCGCACAGCTCCATAGGTTTCAGTGGTGCTGTCACCAGCTGAGACTCCACATCAGTTTTGCTCTCTTAGTTGGTTTCTAAGCTGGTGCTTGAGCTTTTTGGCTCACAGACAGGTTTTGCCTTCCAAGATCTCTGTGTTGGAGGACTGTTTCCCTAATCCCCTATAGTTTAAGATTATCTCTAGCCAACTGTTAATCAAAATCAGGATCTAGCACTGTTTGCTTGTGCTCTTGCATTTGAGCACATGAGAAATCCTCTTTTTCCCTGATGAAACACAGTTGTTAGTTTTTCCAATTTGCCTCCGGTTTCTTTAGCACCAGCTCCTCAGACACAGAACAGCTCCATTCCTCATTCAATACCAGGCTGCCACATGGCAAAGGGATGCTTTAAGAACGCCAGTAAAACAAGCAAACACCAATACAGGAAAGGCTTAAAATAAGCTAGAAAACAACAGCAAAGCTTTTATTTTCTCCTTCCACAGTGTGGTCCTTCGAGTGCAGAAGAATGAATTGCCTTATAAATCCCTGGCACATTGATAGGCAATCAGCTTGTGCGGTGACAGGGGTTATAAAGCAGAAGATGGATTTTTACAGCACTTTCCATATGCCACATCTCCAAAAGCCTTTGCAGAGAAGTGAATCAGATGCCACTGACTTTCTAGGGTTGGTTGCTGGAACGGTTCCTTCTGCTCCTGTGACAGCGGACTTTGTCCCACTCACGCAGTCTCCTGATGGGGCTTACCTCAGCTTAAGCTGCCTCTACTGCAGCATCCCTCTGGGCTGAAATCACACTTCCCACAGCAACACACACCACGGAAACTGCTGCTGCTTTGTCATCTCTCATCGCAGGCAGCTCGTTTCCTGAAGCTGGTTGTGAACAAGCGAGGATAATGTAACACACAGCTCGCCTCGGGAATGACTCTCCCATGCTGAGCCCTGCTCTGCCGCTCTCTGAGGCGCTTTGCTCAATGGATCCCAGCTCGATGCCAGCTCCGGCTGGCAGCCTGCACAGAGCTGCAGCCGCAGACCTGGCTGTGATTGCATTTGTCCTGCTCGCTCCGAGAGCTGTCACAGGGGATGGATGCTGCTCGCGAGCTGGCACCCGATATCTGCTGAGGAGTCCCACATTATCGCTGCTGTCATCTTCCAAGCTGTGTGTTATTCAGGGCAGGAAAGCTGCCAGCTTGCTCCGCAAGCCAGTAGGCATTCTTGGAGACAAAAACCTGAGCCTGGTCCCAAAGCCTTTGTTTGAGCTTTGCTTGGGTTTTATTTCCTTGAGAACTGGACGCTCCTCTCGCTGTCAGCTCGTGAAAGTGCAGCCTGGACCAGGCTGCGTCCGTTTCAAACCCAGGACCTGATCCAGAGCTCAGCAAAGCCAAGGGGACCAGCTCCATTGCCACCAGATTTCCCTGGCTCAGGCCTGGCTCAGGCCTGGCTGTGCTTAAACCTTCTGCTGGGGAAGCTCAACCAAGGCTGTACAAGAAACCCTTAAACCTCCCATACAATTGTCATATAAAGCCATGAGGGGCTCCCTTTCTAAATGCACTGTTCACTGAAATAGCTCTTCCTCTTCCATTTGCAGCCAGCATTTATCCTCACCTGAGCTACTTCTTATTGAGCTGCTCCCCAACTAAAGTGGACAGGAATGGCATTTGCTCACTAAAGGATAAACCAGGAATCTCACTTTTGCTGTGGAAGCACCGGTCGAGGACCAGCTCCCGCTGCATCCTCTGCTCCCGAGCAGCAACGTGACCTGGCCATGGTTTACAGGGAGCGTGGTTTTCTTCTGGGTGCAGCAGAGACACGAACCCCTGCTCACAAACAGAGGTTTCCTACAGCTGAGGAGCAGCTATGGGTGGGAAAGGAGCCTGGAACCCTCCTGCCATCCTGCTGCATTGTGCAGACCTGGGGATTTACACAGGGATTTCTTTGTGGGGGGTGGGGGGGCACAGACAGGGTCACTCCACATCTGTATTAACTGTGTGTGCTCCCTGCTCTACATCAGACCGGACACTTGGCACAACCAGGGGTAGGAACAGCACCTATTTTATAACAGGAGAGCCTTCAGAAAGATGGGTACATCATAGTTTTTCACACAGTGCTTTGTTCACCAGAACCTGCTGCTGTTTGCGAAGTGGAGAAGCAGCAGCTTAACAGGGGAATAGCTGGAGAAGGACGAATGTTATCACTAAAGCTCTGATTCAAACCAAGGGTATCACAAGATCCAACTATTTTCCTAATTGTTCAGCTGCATAAAAACCTTTTTGGAAGCCAAGATCTCGTCCCTTCTTCTGTATGAGAGTTGCTTCTTACACTTGATTTTAGTCACCAGCGATCAGATTCCAGCGCTGTGTCTGCAAGGTAGCTTCAGGTTTTGACTTACACCATTGTATTTACTGCTGGGTCAATGTACATTCTCTCTTATTTATAGCCCTGGAGGGAGCAGCTCAAATGTGCTTGTGGTGGCAGGAAATGTCAGATGCAGGCACTAAGCAGCAGGTCAGGGCTTTGATCTGGCTCCTATTGCGGCACCTGACCACTATGGGATGGAGATGAAGAGAACGAGCATATGGAGCTTGGCCCATAAACTGGAGCCAGCCCAGGAGTGGGATGCTTGCAGCTGGTTCCCTTGCCTGTTTTCCATGCTCCCACATGCAGTGGGTCCTGCGTCGCTCGTGGAGGGATGGGGAGCACCTGCCCCAAACAAACCTGTGCTTAGGTACCGGGTTGTGTGTAAGGCAGGGAGAAGGCAACACAAGGCTGAGTGAGTGGACTCTGCACCAAGGCTCACACTTCCCGTACTTCCATGGTCCTCTATGCTGGTTTCCTAACAGGAATCTAGAAAAACCAGCTGGAATTCAAGGCAATGAAGGAAAAACCTCTGCCTGGCATCAGTAACCCCAGCCTCAGCGGGCAGCTTTGTGCCAGGGGCTGCTCTGCAACAGAGTGAGGAGGGTTTGGGATGGCTCTCACTGTGTTGGTGAGTTACACACATGGACACACAGTGAACAGGGATGGGCCACGAACACCACAGGTCCATGCAGATGCTATCATCCTGCATGTGGGCAAATGTCCATTAGGGCTGGACATAAATCGTCCTGCTCTAACCATATCTCTGGTTTCTGTTGTGATCTGAGCTCTGATGCCAAGGGACATGACACAGTTGTAAATAGAAGCAGAAAACTGCCCACTCAGCATCTGCTGGTTCATTACAGTGCACACATTGTTTCATCCATTAACCTGGGCCCTGTCTCTGTAATCGCAGCACACATCTCCAGCTGGATGCTGATTTACGGGGGAGCCTTTCCCTGGCCCCTCGGTGCTTTACAAGAGCTCCAAGCTGACCGCACAAAGGGGTTTTCTGGCACCGGGGTGTGCAGGCTGTGGTGCAGGGGGACGATGTGCAGGGAAATGGCTGAACACTGGAGCACGGCACTTGGGAAGGGAAGAGAAAGGCAAAGGAACAGAAACTTCCTGAACGTGTGAAGCTGTGACACGGCAGCAGCTGCGGAGCTGATATGCCCTGAAATGTCTCTCTGCGATGAATCCTACGTGTGACGGTGGAGAGGAAAAGGTGCCACCACTTGGAAATAATCCCCAGTCCTGCCCTCATTCACACTGTGTGGGAATTGGGGTCTGCAGAAGGCGCATCCCTGATGTGGAAACGAGCCCGGGAAGCGGTGGATGAGAGCTCACAGCACCGCAGGGCTCCGGTGGGAGCAGCCCTTCCCGTTCCCACCAGGATTGCTGCAGCAGAGCCTCTGCTGGCCTGCACGGGATAAATCCCATGGCATGTTCTGTCCTGCTGCCAGGGGTCAGGGCTCTGCACGGGGTGGGCTCTAACCCTACCTCTGCTTGGGGAGAACATAGGGCAGGAAGGAAAGGGAACACCTTGGAATAGCCAAGCTTAGGCAAAAGCAGCAGGAGGCTGAAGCTTCCCATCACCCACAGCTGAGCCGCCAGGTGAGCCCAATCTCAGTGATCCAGCAAAGCAGGAGCAGCCTCTATTAGAAGCCCACAGGAAGCCCCTCCTTCAGTGTGGCTGCTGAGGGCAGGCAGCGCAGGAAGCATCTTCCCCGGGGTCCTGCGAGGCTGCTGAGGGTCCTCGGAGCGTTCTCGTCCCGGTGTCCTGGGAAGCTCCTTGGAGATGCTGATCCCCAGCGAGTGCTGA
>JAVHNF010058821.1:23857-41030 GCA_034783455.1 Micropsitta finschii
ATTTTTCATCTCATCAGATACTTTTCTTATTAGAACTTGAGAGCCTTCCCTCTAAGGTAATGATGATGCGTGTTAACTCTCCGTGATCAAGTCCTAGCTTGCACATTTCTAATGTGTTATGACTGTGATCTGTGCAATAGCTGTGTTCCAGCCTTGCTGGGCCATGTGACATAATGGCGTTTTTAATTTCCTCCTTCCAGTCCCATCGTCTGTTAGCATGTAGGAAATTACTTTGTTTTTCGTGTTAATTGATAGCATGACCTGTTTCAGCAATTCACCATCTCAACGGTATGCCTGCGATCTCCAAATAACTCACTGACATAAATGCAGATGAGCTAAAGCCATTTCTGTTACAGAAGGGCTGAAAGTTAAAGCAGAGTATCTCGATATCCAAGATAGCCTTTTAGCCTGTAGGACCGTAAGCCCGTGGCTCGCTTTGTTAATGACCACATTGAAGTCTAGTCGCAAATGGTAGGTTGTAAGAGGCAGCTTGCAGGGATGGTCATGTTAAATTCATGGCCTCTAGCTCACTTGATCAATTGCAAGCTGGTAGACGTTTATTTAAAATTTATACCACATGAATGTCTGAGGTAATAGGTGAATACTGTAAAGGGTTTATTTTAAAGAATATTTGACCAGTAGGGTCTTTAGAGATCAAATATTTCATTTTCCAGGGTGTCCTGAGTATTCAGAGAGTAGAAGGGGGAAGTAAAGAGGGATTTGGATAATGTGAAATACCACAGAAAGCAAGATTTTCCAAGGAAAACACCAGGAAGCTTGGTATGAGCATTTAATGGATGCTGGAGTTTTTAAAACGAAACATTAATGGTGAAACATGCCCTCAAAGGACAAGCCCGCAATAAATTTTGTGTCACAAAATTACCTGTCAGTGAGATTATGTTTAAATAACGTAGAATTGTTCCTGCTTCTTGAGGGGTCGAGAGAAACTTCACGGGAGAGTGTTCAAAGTATTCAGAATTATGTGCACAAATCCCATTAACAATAATGGGATTTGTGTGTTCAGCCCTCTTCAAATGGCATTGAAAAATGCGGCTGTTGGTTGTTCTTCCCAAAAGCACAGACATAGCAAGGGAGCAGTGAAATCCAAATATTTTCTCTCAAGATTTTTTTTCTTTATTACCTTCTAGACAGAGTATCTCACTAGCAGCCTGGGTGTACTGCATCATGATTAAAGCCTGCAGGCAATCGTCCTTTTTCTCCTGCTCAGGGGTGGGGTGGGAAATAACAGTAACCACAGAAAATACCACCAAACAGATTTGACGTGTCATTACCTGTGACAAGGGGGAGCATTACGGCATAAAAATTCAGCAGGACAGTGAGCATTTTGAATGAGCGGACTCCAGTAAAGGGGACTTGGTGTGGGTTTGGGGTTTTTTTTGCCCTAACCTCCTTGCTTAAAAAAAAGTCAAGGATGTATTGTAGATGAGACTGAGTCCTTGTAAATTAGAGAATAGTATAGGGGGCAGAGAATGCTCTAAAGGTGGAAGGCAGAGGAAGAAAGGGCAAAAATACACAATTAAGACTTAAATATGACTGAACATGTTGCCATGGGATTTGATCTTATCCTATTTACAAGAGAAAACTTATGACTCATGGGTTCTAAATGATCGAGCCATTAGTCATTTATGGAGTAAAAAAAATAGATACCTTTTATGGGATTTTTATAAATAATGATTACTTCCCCATATTTGTGAATACTGAGCAAAGACATGATGCAGTCATAAAGCCCTCTGCATGCTTGGCTTCTGTGCAGGCTTTTTGAGAAGTATTTAATGTTAACTGATAGTTTCTCTCTTCAGAGTTTTATTCTCCATGGTGTTCTGCTCATTGCTTGTGCTGAGTTTTAAGCCTTATTTCACAAAATTACAGAGGGAAAGCAGGATAGGCTTTGCCAAAATCCAGACAGATGACACCTGAAGACCCTGTAGTTCAGTTCAGGATGGACATGCAAAAGCTATTTCTTTTTTAACTATTTTCTTCCCATCTAAGCATGGGTGAGCTTTGCGTAATTCCAGCTCCGCTGGTTGCCAGTGGTCTGCTATAATGGTCATGATGCTGCTTACCATGTGCTTCTCCCTAGTGAAGACTTTTCATCTGTGCCCGAAGATCTTAAAGAAATTATCCTGGCCCTTCACCCTTTTGGAACAGTCTTGACTTGTGGTTTATCACCCTGTGGTTATCTGGTCCAGCTTTAATTCTGTTTTCTTCTGCTGGTTGGTGTTAGGTACAGTTAACACTTTCCTTTATCACTACCACTGCCCTCACTCACAGGGTTATTAAAGGGTAAACAGTATAATCTAGTTTTGAACTTTGGCTTTTTGCCCTGGGAGGGATCCATGCTTTTATCATGGTGTATGTAAAGCATTAACCTTTTATGCTTCTAACCTTCCTATATGAGTTTGAAGAAGTACATGTATCAATTATTCAGAATAAGATACCTGCATATCTCATACTGTCCCTGCCAGTGCTCAAAGCCAGGTTCGGTGGAGTCTTGGGTGTCCCTGTCCATAGCATGGCGGTTGGAACTAAATAATCTTAAAGTCCTTACCAACCCTAACTATTCTATGATTCTATATCAGATTATATTGACTTGGAGTGAGAGAAATCTGCTTAAGAGTTTGGATAGTGCAGGCAGTATCAGAAAAACTAATATTTTTAGAAGTTTTGTTGTGTGACAGCTGGGCAGACATATTAAGAAGATGGATTGTTTGAGTGGAGCATTTTTTTATTGTTTGATGTTCAGTCTGTGCAGTAATGTTTCTCCTTGGGTGGGTAGTAATTTTATGATGGTCCACAACTGGCTTCTGACTGAGTTCAAGATCAAGAGTATCCAGGATCCTGGAGGTCAATCCAAATTATAAACTCTGCATTTGAAGTTACGCTTTTTTTCCTGGGGGACTGTGTGTGAAGAGGAGACGACATGGGAGCAGTGAATGCTACATTCAAATCTTAGGTTACAGGCTACCTATAATGTCTCTCCAGTGTGTCCATTTTCTTCATACCCATGAAAGTATCTCTCTGAAAATCCGACAGATGTTTTACAAAGAATCCATGGATGTGAATTCTTGAAGCAGCTGGCCATAGTATAGAGATATGTTTCCAAGGCTTTACTTTATACTCTGGAGAGGAGAAACAATTGGAAGAGATGTATAAAATCAGTATGGTAATATAACAAAGATATACCATGGATGTAGACATGAGAAAACCCTTGATCACATTAATTCCCACCAGCTGCCTAGTTGTACAGAGATGCACAGGGTATATTTTTAGTTAAATTCACATTGGATGCCAGAAGAAAGTGGCCTCTACTTTGTTGTTAAGCCCGTTTCTGTGCCAGACTGTGTGTTTGTCAGAGATTATGGCTTTTAATGTACTGGCAATAAAACCTAGTATTTGACTTGGTGTGATTCTAGCTGGAGTGGCAGAGCTGCTGCTGGGCTGCAGCTGTGCCTGGAGGAGCTGAGAGCTGGGCACTGGTGTCAGCAGCCTAAAGGTGAAGGTCTCGATCCATTTGCAGCAGGGAGATGCAGCCGGGCTGCATGGCTGGGCAGCCTCTGTGGGAGCCAGCTTCATCCCAGCACCTCCTGGGCCGCTCTCTTTGGTTTGAATCCCCCTTTTTCCGTTTCCAGCTTTGGAAGTTGTTTGATTTCCAGCCAGCCCCTTGGAGCTGGGAATGGGATATTCTGCAGGACTGTTTGCTCCTGCAGAGCACTGCTTGCAGCCCTGCACATCTGGATGTAGGGAGGTGCCAGTGCAAGGGAGCTGGGCCAGGAGCAGCAGGACCCTGTGAGGTGCATTTGTGCCATAGCGGGTGTGGGAAGTACCCAGGAGGTGGCTGATACCTGTGCAATACAGATGTATTTGGGATAGGTTTTGCCCAGTGTTGCCCTGTGTTTTGGGACATAAGGGAAAACGACAGCGCGGTGAGCACCACACACATCCTGTTATCTGGGACTGGCTAAATCCATCCCTTTGGAAGCTGCTGTGTTTATTACAGTTATCGTTCTGCTCTGCTGTTATTTTGTTCTGGAGGAGTAGCCGGGGAGGCTCTGGCACTCGGTACATGCACACGCTCGGTGCAGGGCTGACCGGTGGTCTCTGCTGCCCTGCTCTGTGGGATGTCTTTATTTCCTCTGCAAACTGGTGTCTGGAGCAGTGCTCTATGGCAGGGCTGCTCTGTGGGCAGTGCTGAAGGAGCCGAGATGGCCCAAGTGTGGCAGCTTTCCCTGCCGTAGGTGCAGTTTTCCTGCTGGATTCGTGTTCTCTGAGCTGAAGCTGCTCCGGGAGCTGCTGCTGCAGCTTTGGTTCACACAACTCCAGGCTCCTGGTGCTGGAGGCAGTTGAGAAAACAAAAGCCCAGAAGAAATGACAAAGGCAGCTGTGGTGGAGGGGAAGCGCTGGGAGCTGCTGTTCCAGCTCACAGCTGGGAGTTCACTTCTGTATCCTGATGCCACTTGTGGGACATCAGTCCCTGGGCTACCCAAAGGAGTTTCTCCATTGCAGCCTATAGCTCCTAGAGGAAGAGAGCTGATTTTCCATTCCTGAGGAGCCCTCTGGGCCCCGGGGGTCCCTGCACTCAGTTATTCCCGAGCTGACCAACTCATAAATTTCACATTTCATTGCATTGGTTGCTCTTGTTTAAAGCAACATCGCAGCTGCTCCCTGTGTCCATCTCTGGTCTAACGGGGGGGAAAGGAAGGTTTGTCCAACAGCTTTCAGGCATGTAGGTTTTTCCATAGCCCACCTCCTCGTGCATCGAGGGGCTGGTAGACTCATTAGGATGTGTTCTAGCTGCAAGATGTGCTTGGCAGGATGAAATCCCTTTCTCCTCTTGCGTCAAGAGCAGGCCATGCAATGTATGAGAAATGCAAATAGCTTGGCTAATTCTGGAAGCCAGCACGAAGGTTGTGGCCTGGATCCCACAGTGGGACTGAGCCTTGGTGTGGGCTCCTCACGCTGTGTTGGCAGCTGGAACTGCACTGTCAAACGCCTGCGCAGAGCAAGTAAAAGCATAGTAAAATCATAGTAAGTCCAGCTCTTAGGAGTAGGCTGCTGCTGTGCAGCTCTTGTTCTTGCAGGAGGTTTTTGGTTAACCTGAGCAAATATCCTGACCACGGTCCTGTTTAACTCTTCCCTGGATGTAAAAGGAACGCTTCCATTGCTCACACAGGGGCACATTCAGTGGTGCTGCCTGTTCGCTGGAAGCAGTGGAACTTGAATTTCCACACTCGTATGCAGGATTTGAGCAGGCTCAGGTGATGGCTTTATCCCCTTCTCGCCCCTCTCCCTGAAGCACAGCAATAGTCTTCCCTGCCCTCCTAATGCAAAGATTTTTCAATGCTGGTTCCAATTTATGCAGGGCAATAGTGAGCTGGAAAGAGAAGGTTGCGGTGTAATGAGGCAAAACCATGGCAAAGGGGCAAGGGCTTCATTTACTTAAAGACCTGTGGCTTTTCTCTTCAGGCCAGTGCTCTCATTGCCTGCGACTGTTTGAGCTGCTGGGCTAATTCTGCAGAGAAGCTGCCCCTGGGGTTTTGTGCAGATGGCTCAGGCTTCACCCCAAGCTCTTCCGTGCTGATGCGGAAGATGCTGATTGTGCTTTGCTGTCTGCAGAATCCCTGCAAAGCTCAGTTCGTGCATGAATTGCCATCTTTGCCTGGCTGTGAGAGGGTCTTCAAGTGAATTAACTTCAGTTACACTGAACTGACGTGTTCAACACAAATGTTGATCTCAGTCCTGCTATTAAATGGTTCTTGTGCTGCCACATGCCAAACATCTGTAGTGAGCAGAGATGCTCAGGATCTCTGGAGGCTGAACTGTGTATGGAAAGATATCAGCCCTTCTGTGTTCATGGGGCTTCAGTCAGTGCAGAGCCAGGGCAGGATGATAAGGAGGACACATGTACAGCTCATCAGGCTTCACGTATTAGATCTGCAGCACTCAAAAGTTGCAGCTGGCAGTAAATAAAGCAGCCATCAGCTGGGGTTTTGTCATGTCCCATGGGAATAATGTGTGTGATAGAATGAGCCACAGGAAGCAACTCCAGCAGAGCGAGTCCCTGCTGGGCTCAGGGGCTTGCTCATGGCCTTTCAAATGGTACCTTTGGGAGGTTGGCATCTCCGGCAAAGAGAATGCAGAGCAGCAACGGGGCTTGTCTGGATTGATTTACACGGTGAGAGTTTTTGTATGGGATAATGATGATCCATGGACTCCAGACTGATACCTCCCAAAATGTGTTTCCAACCTGTGTGAGGAATTTGCTCTGACCATGCTGGAAGTGCAGTCTTGAGGAATACAGATATTCAGAGATATTCAGTTGGTCATTTGGGGATGCAAAAATGCTGAAGAGGTCAGAGTATAGCTTCATTGGGAAGTGATTGAACCAGCACATCTGGCACGAGGACACAGCTCAGGCACTCCACAATATGCCAGAACCCCTGAACTTTATATGATGTGACTGAGCAGTTTTCAGTGTGATGCTGTATGTGCACCCTTCACCAACACCCCTGTACTCCAGAATGAGCGCTAAGCTGAACCACAGCCCTTTGTACCTGAAAAGCATCACTTCTTATTTTCACCCTGCTTTGGAGCAGATCTATGAGAAGTCGCAGGTGACAGATTTACAGGATACTTTTCAGAGCTGCCTGTGAATGGTTTTGATGCTTGCTGCCTCTGCAGCTGGCAAGTTCTGCTTCTCTGGGACTAAACCTTGTGGAAACTACATCATTTGTCTTCCACGCTGGGAAGGAGGGGGCCAGGTTTAAATCTGCGCTCCACATCAGGTGCACAGTTCCACATCTTAAAGTATCCCACATCCCGTGCTTTTCTCACAGTTCAGCAGCCAGTGCAGGCACTGATTGTGAGCCTCTGATTCACCAAAGTCAGTGGAGGAGCTGGGAAATGCTTTAGGTTTCTTCCCCATGGCAGTGACTCAGTCAAAAGGCTTTTTCCTTTGGCTCTCATGGAGAGCTACCAACCCAGGCTGCTGGAAGTCCTCAGCCCGGTCCCTGCTGATGTCTCCTGCTATCTGAGCGGCTAGACTGCTTCCTGCTGCGTTAGGCGAGTCAGCAGAGGATGTGTGGGAGATGCTGGCTGCAGTGCCTGCCTCTGCATGGCCATTCATTAGGAGCTTGCTGTAGAGGGGTTCACCACACAGCTCCTCTGCTGTATGAAAACATCAGCTCAGGACAGCAGCAAGTGTCGTGGGTGCTTCACCAAACAGCAAGCATTCTGCAAGTCACTGCTTATCAGAGGCAGGCAAAATGGGAAGTGAGGTTGCCTGGGAGGTGGAGGACCCTTGCAAGTGAATGCAGGATGGCAAATGGTTTATTTTAATAATGTGCTTTGGGCATTGAGCACCTCTTTGCTAATTAGGAAACGCCTGTTCGCGTGTAACAGTCAGATATCTGGAATAAAAGCTGGTTTACTTTGGTGATGCAGTACAAGTGTAACAAATGCAAGGATGGGCATGTCCCTAAGGGCTTCCCTTAGTTATTAGTGTTAGAAGCATTGGCAGGGAAAAAGAGATGTGGTATCTGAGCCCCTGCATTTCGAGGATCCAGCTTGCAATACTTGCCTGTGAAAAGCTGCCATGACCTGCAGTAACTCACTGTAGCCCTTTATTCCAAGGCATTGGACTTCTGCAAGGCTGGCCCAAAGCTGGTGGGACACAGCATCATCCTAGGACAGGTTAGCATTCCTGCTGTGGGCTTGATAGCACTGTAAAGTCTAAACTAATATTAGTTTCCTTCCAGTGTCTTTAAATGCCAAAGGAAATAACCTTCTGCTGAGCCTCTGTTCCCTTCTGAGGGAAAATACAATCCGAGAGGTGTAAGAAACACAAGAACATCAAAAGGGATGAGCACTTCCATGACATAATGTCAGGGATGTGACCTGCCAGTGCAAACTGGCTGCCACTGTGCTGCCATGAGCCGTCTGCTGGGTAAGCAAATAGTGTCACCCTCTCCCCAGCTCCCAAACAACCTCCTCAGTGTGTAGGCAGCAGCCACTGGTCCTCATGGAACCAACGTGTCCCTTTCCAACATGAGACACAACACAAGGCTCTTTGATTCCTCCTAATTGCATTTCAGTGTTTGCGGCCCAATTGCAGGGATTCTGCAGGAGTTCAGCACTTTTGGTTGCTGGCTTCCTCTCCTTGCTGACCTACAAATACCACTTTTCAGGGAGAGATTTATGAGCAGCATGAAATTACCATCTTGTAAAAGCACAAATCACGGCTATAAATAGGGGCCTGGAATATGCACAGGAAGCCCAAGGCAATAGTGCTTCTGGCTTTGTCCATGCAGGACAGCCCTGCCAACCCAGGTTGAGGATGACTCCGGTCCTTTGATTCCTGCAAACTGGCCAGGTGCCAGCCAGCCTTCCCCTAATCCGTATCCTCGCAGGGATGGAAATAACATCTGGCCAGGCTGACAGTGGTGGGGCTTTAGAGTAACTGAGAGCGCTGAAAACTGAACCTTCTCAAGCCTTGCATGCATTTATCTTCCTTTCCAGAACATTAGCAGGCAGAGTTTGTTTTCAGGGAGTTATTTAGCAGGAAGAGGGATTAGACCTTGGGCTAGCACTGATTAACCCCTGCATGTTGAGTTGTTTAACAGCATAATGGATTAGTCATGTTGGCTGGTGACCTTTGTCAATGGGACCCTTCATCTGAAGGCTCTTCTGTCTTTTTAAATACACAGATCTTTAAAAGTTGAATCTCAGCTGTCCCTCAAGTAAATACCTGGTACAGCAGAGCACAGGATTGGGGCAATAGTCCCACGATTTCTGATCTGAGGTTTGACACTGCATAAATCAAGTCTTGGGAGCCCCATGTATGCAGCTTGCTCCTTGGCACTGCCCATAGAATTGATCAGTGAGGGTTTGAGGTCCTCCAGGAGAGCTGTGGATGAGCTGGAAAAGAATCGTTATGTGAATGGAAAAGCATTTCTGGAAAAGGCCTGAATTTGCTGTGGGTCTTGGGGAGGAGGTGAAATGAGAGTCCAGCAGCAGCGAGTTTAATGTCACCCTGGAAATTAAATCACAGCCATGTCTGGGGACTAAATAGTTGACTTCTTCATTTAAAGGCAGGCATGGGGGCAGAGATGCTGTAAGCAGAAATGTGTGAGTTCTCATTGCCTTTGGAGCTGTGTCCATTTAGATCAGCTGAGCTGATCTGGAAAGTTTGCCCATACTCCTGCTGGTGAAGCCAGTGACCAAGAGGGAGGAAAAACTGCGCAGTGGCACCCAACGTGACACCAAGAAAAGCATCTTAAACTGCAGGAAGGCACTGATGGGAGTTTAAGGACTGCCAGAAGGGTATAAAGGTCCCTTATATAAAGCAGCCTTGGACCCAGTAGAATGTCTGGGAGGAGGGAGTCTCCTCAGATCTTCCATTCGCTCAGCAGTGCCGTGAGGAAGCCGTTATACTTGACTTTTCAAGCAGAATACCTTCCCGCTGCAGCCAGGAGCTCTCTCTGGGCTCGTTCTGCTGCAGTACAAGTCAGGTCAAGAAGTTTGTTTGGTTTGCTAAAAAAGATACTCTAGTTCAAACAAGACTTAATTCAGTGAAGCCCCACGGCCTCTGTGAAACACCACCCCCTCGGGCCTCATGATTTATGAATACAAAGCCATGGGGAAGCCTTGCCGGAGGAAAGCAAAGCTGTATGGTGGGTAAATAAAAGCAAGTGGGGCAGGAAAGGGTTAAAGACACCCTGAATATGGCAGCTGCACAGCTGGAAGGTGTAATGAGCTGTCAAGTGCTCTGCCTTCCCAAAGGGGCTCTGCTTCTGTGGCTTGGGAGCTTGCTTTTGATTTGCCTCTATGAATCTGACTGGAGCTGAGGGGATGAATCTATAGCAGAGGCTGTTCTGTGGTGTTCAGAGGTGAGCAGCCACCAGGGCTGGGTCCTCGGGAAGGGGCAGGACCCAGCTGAGTGTCCCAACCCTCCTGCCAGATGTGCTGCCAAATCCCTATTGTGATCACCAGCAGTAAACCAGCCCAAACACATCTGGATCTAATGAGGACCACATGAATCCCTGTGCCAGCTTAATCTGTGCCAAATGTTAACTACGCAGATACCTGTTAATGTTTGATTGTTGTCTACATGAATTGGGTGTCTGGGGGCTTCTCTATACGTCTGCAGAGCCCTAGCAGGTACAGTGCTGCTTCCCAGGGTTAAACCTCGAGGAGTGACAAAGCCTTGGCTGTGATCACACCCTGAACTTGTCTGGTGGTGCAGCAAGGCCTTTTAACCCAACAAGATCCTTATAAACTACAGGGCAAGTGGAAGTGCTCCAGGAGATTCCCCTACATATAGAGAGGGGGCTGCAGGCAGAAAACCTGTCTCTATACCCACCTAGGTAGCTTGTGCTTTCTAGAAGGTACCTTTAGTTGTACTTCAAAACTAGGAAGTAGAGCAGATCATGATCTGTCTGCTACCCGCTCCCTGACTTGGTTTCCTTTGAATGAACAATTAGGGAGGTCCTTTCTGGATGTGATCCTCAAAGAGATGTGGAATGCTGGTGGAGTGTTGCACGCTGCTGATCTTGAAGATCTAATGTGTGGCCCAAACTGCTCAGGCTTCTTCAAAGGTGCCTGGGAAATGTGAAAATGAATTCTAGAAGTGCCTAAAATACATAAACAGGAGCTTTAGGAGGCTTTAGGATGCTGCTGGGTCTGAGCTGAACTGGGAGCAAACCCAGGCCTGGGCTTCAAATCTAATGAAGCAGGATGCCCTGGAAGAGGTGCTCTGCACTCTCAGATGGCTCTAAAACCTGGTAACCATTTCAGAAGATTGTAGGTGCTGCACAAAGGCACCAGCACCAAAGGAATCTTCAAGCAATGGTTGAGCATCTATTGTAGAAATAAGGTGTTTATGTGGGTGCTGCATCCCGGGAGCCCCATGAAGACAGAGGCTGAGACTGGGGCAGGGCTAGCAGGCGGTGGGGTGACCTAAGGTGGTACATCAGTGCTTGATCTGGAGGTGCAAGTGCTGGGTCTCTGGTTAACCACATTAATGATCTGACACCTTGCTCTGGCCCACGTCTGCGCCTTCTGCCCTGCTGTGTCTGGCTCTCCCCAAAGCTTCCCAACCTGGAAAACTCATCAGTGGGGAGAGCAGGGAGCAAGCTCCTGTGGGGACTTGTGGAAAGGTGCCGATGCGTCTGAGAAGGTGACTGACTGGAAACACTGAACAGACAGAAGTGAAAATTAGTCATGTTTGAGACCACTCGGAGGCTGGATTGGATTCCTCCAGTGATTCATCCACAAAACCGACTGCTTTGCCTGACATTTTCTTTCCCCTCTCTATTTAGAAAGGAGCTTACACTTACTGAGCCTGAATTGCCTTTTGATAGCTGGGTGGTGCGCATAGCGTCCCTGTGTTCTCATTGCTTCAAAACCACTACTTCATCAAGGGGGAAAAGACAACAAAATGAAGGGTTTGTCACTGCAGAAGCCCTTGGTGGAATGAACCTGTAATCTTGTGAAATCAAAGGGGAATCTACAGAATGTGCCATATTTGGTACAGTTAATGCAACAAAATTATAAATGGAACTAGCTGCCTGGAAATGGTGTACGTGGTTAATAGAGAGGACTATTGAAGAAGGGGAAATGTGCTTGGTAAAATAACCTCCCAAGGCTTTAGGTTGCTCTATTCTTGTTTTTGAGAAAGGATTAGAGGATGAAAGGGCCAGAGGATGAAAGGACCATCAGCTGATGCAATCAGAATCTGGGGCGCTTTAATCAACTGTTAGACCTGAGTAGAATAATTCATAAATGATGCTCATTTGGGGTGTGCCTGGGCATACATAAAACATGCACGTTTGGGGGTTGTTACTGCTTACAGAGATGAAAACCCACCTATGATTTTATTGCCAACTTGTGTGCCTAAGACTGAGTAAATGATGTTCCTTGGCCTGAAAAGGAGCATCGTGCATCTTGATCAGCAGGCAAAGCGGGCAGGAGGTCTGCTGGGGTGTCCTGTACAGGCCAGCAAAGGCAGGAGAAGGCTGTAACCTCCTTGCTCAGTGGTGGGAGTAGGAGCCCTGAGGCTTCTCCATGTTGTGACCACAATTCCTTGTGGAATTCACCAAAATGTTTTCAGGATTAGTGGAAGCCATCAGTGGAAAAGATCTCTGTGGTCACTCAACCCAGTCACACCAGGGCAGAATTGCTCCTAACAGTCTATAGGTTTGTCCAGATTGATTTGATGTGACTCAGGCAATAAGATATTCTCTATTTCCTTTGAGAACATGAGAGGATCTTCCATGGCTGAGGAGATCTCAGTGTCAGAATTATTTTTCCTGACATCCCAGTTGGAATTTTGTGCTGTTTAACTTCCATCCAGTAATACCATGCATGCCCTGAACTCTGCCTGTTTGATGTTGTACCCTCACGTATGCACAGGTAGCACCATCACCATTAACAAAAAGTGGAGGTGTGTGAGAAGCAAATTGTCACCTGTTCATTTGGCTTCTGCCTATCCTCATTCATCCCTGGGGAAAATGGAAAAGCCTTCCTTGGGGATAGGCTTGGAAGTGACCACCACAGTGGTGCAGATGAAAGTGTTCCTAATGGGCACCCAAGCTCAACCCCTGAAGCCAGATGTCACTGGGTGAGTTTGGACCTGTGCATAAGCCTTGTGGTTTGGGCTCACCTTTAATCTTCGGGCATGATTATGATGAACTGGAGCTACAAAATGAGCTCTGTGGTCTGTATTCAACCAAACCTCCACTGGGGTCAGTGGGAGTTGAGTCCAAGTCACTTAGGAGCTTCTTCATTCTTGACCCTGTGAAGATCACAGGGTAAGTCACAGGTCCTTGCTAATGTGCAGCCTCGTGGTTTAACACAAAGCTTTCTGCAGCACCATGGATTATCTCCCTGAGGTCTAGACAGATTATATAGGGTTTAGCCTGGGCTGTTGACCACAGATCATAGGGCATGAGGAAATAAGAACACAGGGATGTGAAGAGGGAATGGCATCTCCTACTGGTCTTCCAGGCTGGCGCTGAGCAGGGAGAGGAACCAAAAGAAAAGGGAAGAAGGTGAACTGAGTTCATTCTCCTCAATAGGCACCATGGTGCGATTTGTCCTTTTGCATTTAATAGATCATATGGTTCAAACACTTACAAGGCTTGGAGTCATTAACATGAAGTGAAGAGAAGGCAACAACACTGGAAAAAGAGGAGGAGTGGAAAGTCCGTTCTCTTTATTATGCTATTTCCTTTGCTAAACAAACCTCTTTGACTATGAAGCACTCAAACATACAAAAAACAAGCCCCACCTTGTGCTGGCCGCTCTTCCCATGATGGGCTTGTCCTGGTGCCACCTCATGGCAAAACTCGGATCCGAGTTTCCAGCAGAGCAGCTGGGATGGGACTGTCCCGCTCCCAACCATGCAGCGCCGGGGCTGTTGTGTAAAGAACCTGGTCTGGGAGGCCAAAGCAGGTGCTGAACCGCAGGAGGGGGCATTCCTAGTTCTGTGTGTTGTGATTTGTGTCTCTTGGAGGAGGAACTTTAGCTCTTTGTGGTGTTGCCCATATTCCATGTTCAGGAGATACCTGTTGAATCTCTTCACCGGTCCCCAGCAGCCTGCAGTCTAACTAGAACGTAAGAGTCTGCTCTGTGTGATGCTGCAGTGCTGCAAGCCATCAGTGTTGATGTGCTGCCCATCACCGTGTTCTATAACTGCAGATTTGTGATGGCCTCTGTTCAAAACAGTGCTTTCAGAAAGGTTTTTAGGGCTTTAGAGAAGTTGCTGCCGTGCTGCAGCTCTTCAGCATGTCTGAATGGTCCCGGATGATGCAGTAAATAGCACTCTGCTCACACTAAAGACCACACAGAGTATGGAGCACTGGGACTTGAGGCAGCTGCCAGCTTTGGGATACCAGCTCTGCGCTTCCTCAGTGGGAAATAGAGATTTATCCTTCAAGTCTCTCAATCCAAGATGTCTCAACTCTAAATTCTCTTTTTCTTCTTAAGCTGAATTGGAAAGCGACCATTTCCATGGCAACGGGTGTGAGGTCACAGGCAGGATTGTGACCTCAGCATGAGACCATTCACACAACTCGAGTTCTGGGTAGGGATGTACCGGGGTTTATCTGTTTGCAAAGAGTGAAGGCAGATGATAAGATCACAGAGGAAAATTGTCTTCCTGGATATGTGTGCTCTTCATAAACAGCATTTGAAACAGTTCTGAGAGCAGTTTTGCCTTTCCTGATTATTTATGCAACAATTTGGGTAGTTCTAAGTCTAATGTTGAGTCTGTTCCCATCAGCTGGCCATAGGGTATAACCTGTTATCGGCAACTTCTAGGGCTGTTCTTTGGTTATCCCCACACTTACTATATAACTACAGAATAACTAAGTACAGAATAACTAAGTACAGAATAACTAAGTACAGAATAACTAAGTACAGAATAACTAAGTACAGAATAAGTACAGACACCCTTTGGGGTGTTTTGGCTCAATGCTAGTGTCTGCTTTCATAGCATATAAATGATTAAAAACCCCCAGACCCTACCTATGTATTGTAAACTCCTTTGAAAGCTCACAAATGTCTCCTCCATCCCATAAACAGCCAGCTGGGCTCAAGATGCATTTAGTCATGAAAATACTTCTATAAACTGCTGTTCCTTAAAGATATTTGGCCATCTGCCTCCACTGCAATGTATTCCTTTGGCTATTCACGTTACCCTGCCTGGCTGCTGGAAGGGCTTGGAGCTGGTGTCAACCAAGAGCTCGTGTAAACCCGCTTGGAGCTCACCCCACTGGATCATCTGGGCCATTCTAACCCGAGGGTTGGCTCCGGGAACCTGGCGGGTGGATGCTGGAATTTTCCAGTTTACCATTACAGGCCTATTTCCGTATTTCTCTGCTATTGTCAAGGAGGGGCAAACAGGTCTGTGCAAGCTCCTAAATCACCTGGAGAGCAACTGGGAATCCACATCCAGTGCTCAGGAGAAGCTCCCCGGGCTGGGCTCGGCTCTCAGCTGGTGCAAAGCAAAAGATGCTTTGCATCTGATGTGGGTCCAGGTCTGGGTGCTCTGGCTTGATCCTGGAGTTGAGAGCCCTTGAAAAATGAGTGGTGTGCGAGTAAACTCCTCCGAACTGCTTTGCTTCCCTTGTCTGCAGTGTGCTTGATGCTTTAGGTATCCCCCTTCCCATAGCTGTGTGCCTCTGGAAGGGTGGGGAATGTCAACGCCTTGGTGACAGTGTTCAGGTGTTGGTGGGATTTTCACTTGGAGCTGGAGAAGACAAACCAGGGTTTCATTCCCAAACAATGAGCTGCTTGTATGGTCTGAAATGCCAGGCTGGGGTGAGAAGACCGAGCATCCTGGTGTTTGTGTAACTGGGGCTGAAATCAGAGCCCACCTCTGTCAGTGCCTCTCAAGGGTGATTGGGCATCCACATAAATACTGTGGATCAAGTTATCACTTTGTCATCATAATAGCAAGGGTTACTGGGAAGAGGAGGGTTGTTTGCAGTCCTCAGGGTCTGTGGTGCTTTTACCCGTCCTAGTTTCATATCCATATGCCTCATGATGAACCATATCCAGATGCTTCATGAACCATACAAATAGCGGGGGAGAAAGAATCCTTGCCATGAAGTGTGTCTCAGCTATGGAACAGGTTCTCTGATCCATTCCAGAGGCAGCTGTGAGCCTGTGGAAGGGGCTTTTGCTGTGTATAGTGGGATATTCCCAAGCAGGAGAGAGGTGTGATGGTGATGGATGTTGTCACTGCTGGGCTGTATCCAGTGGAGCTCTGCAATGGTGTTTGCAGGCTTGCACGGGTGTTAGTTACACTGGAAGAGCTTACCCCAGGCTCCTGGATATGGAGCATTGCTTAATTTGTCCCACCAGCCTCTAGTCATGGAATCCCAGACTGGTTTGGGTTGGGATGGGACCTTAAAGCTCATCCAGTTCCACCCCCCTGCCATGGGCAAGGACTCCTTCCACTAGAGCAGGGTGCTCCAAGCCCCATCCAACCTGTCTGGTCACAGGTTACTCATCAAAGGCAGGACCCTGGGGGGGGGCTTTCACTGAGGGCTGTGCCCAGGGTGTCACTGGCACAGTCCCCACTGTGCACGTGGCAGCAGCCAGCACGCGCTGCCTCCGGGCTGGGCTCGGGGGCTTGCAGCCAACCTGCCTCTCACCTCCCTGGTGAAAGGCTCTTTCAGCAGATTCTCCTCCTGCCTGTGGTTCATCCTCTACTGCTTCCTGTTTCACTGGGATGCTGGCGGTGGGGAAAGCATGTCCATGGGTTCAGAGGCAGAGGGGGAGATTTCCTACAGCTCCTCTCCATTAGATAACTTCTTTGCTAGGCTACAAGCTGAGTGGGCTGGGAGCACCCCTTTCCCCTTGATCTGGTGGAATTTGGCCTCCTGTGCTTGTAGGTTTTGATAAGTGAGTTTGACATCAATTATCCATTTAGGTAACTCTCATTCCAGAAGGTCGGACTTACCCTGAGTGAACAGCTAAAGCTCTGAAGTCCCTTTTTGTGTGGAGTTCTTTGGTCAGACAGGGACAGGACAAATGACTCTGAACTCATACCTTGCCCTTCTTGTATATAATAAACAGGACGATCAGTGACTGCCCAGGTTCTCACATTGACTAAATGCGTAGACAAGCAATGTGGAGCCCAGGGTAGGCAGAATGTGGAGTTTGGGTGATGGCAATGGTTGCTTTCCATTGGGATGATGAAAGCCCTTAAGGATGCTGCTGTGCAAGGACTGGGGAGGGCTGGGATGCTCTCCTGTGGCCCAGGGTATTGGCTTATAGGTGAAATCACTGCTCCATGAAAAATCCCTGCAACCATTGAAGTCACAGGAGGTATGACTGTTACCTGGATGTGTGCTGGCAATGATGTTCAGACCTTTAATGGCACTGGTAAAGCAAGGACTGATACCAGCAAGAGTCTTCAAGGTGTTTTAGTTAAGGAAGAGGGTTGTGTTTGGTGGTTCTTCCATCTTTGGTCTCCAGGTGACCTGATCTTGGTTTTGTTGAGGGTCTCCAGTGTTGTGCGACCTTGTTCTACAGCGAGGTCTGGGCTCTCTTTCTATGCACTTCTGTAGCCACAGCCTCATTCTTCTCCCAAATCCTCGCCTTTTCCATGCTCCACAAGCCCCGGCAGTTGGGGGGGGGGGGGGGC
>JAVHNF010058826.1:6616-28731 GCA_034783455.1 Micropsitta finschii
TCAAGGCCAGGTTGGACACAGGGGCTTGGAGCAAGCTGCTCCAGTGGAAGGGGTCCCTGCCTGTGGCAGAGGCTGGAACTGGATGAGCCTTAAGGTCCCTTCCAACCCAAACCAGTCTGGGATTCTGTGATTCATTCAATCTAACCATAGGGAGACAGCTCCAAACCCTGGGAGCTGGGAGATTTGTGATGTAGCTTTGGAGGGCAGGACGAGGCCAAGCTGGTGGGACAAACAGGAATGTTCATTCAGAACACTTCAGCACTCTATTAAGCCATGCAGCTACCAAGATACCATGGAAGGACTCTTGAGGGAGCCCAAAGACTGAGCTCAAAACCCCCAAATAAGCAGGAAAAGCTGGGTTTTCTCATTTTTCTTCATTCTTGGTTCTCTAGAAACTGGTTCTTTTATTTTCGGAACATTCACTCTGGAGGATTGCCTTACCTGCAAGGGACAGCCAGCTTTGATACATCATGCTCAGACAAAATCGGCCAAGTTCAGCACCTGAAGCTGGGTTACAAATGCTCTGTCCCGGTAAGGGAAAAGCCTACCCAGAGGGGAGATTCATCATGGCTTTTTGCTGTGTTTTATTACCTCTGCTGGGAGGAACAGCCTCAGCATGTTAGCCTTGTAAGTGCAGAAAACAGGCTCTGAATTCTGAAGCAAAACCAATAGGGATTCAACAGGGAATATATAAAGCACAAGACATTGTCTTTGACTTCACTCTTGTGCCACTGTATGGATGCTTTCTCCCTCCAGAAATATAAAGATGAATTCAGCTGCGGTGTCGAGGTGCCCAGATACTGCAGTGGTCAGAATTACAAAGGTCTCAAATAAAACAACCAATGCACCAACAGTATCACACAGCCCTTGGCTATTTCACCTGGGACAGGAACCAGAAGAGCACACCTAATCCCTGAAACAACCTCCTGTGATTCAGCATTTGGTCTGAAGGAAGGGTATATCCCATATCCCTTTTATCTAGCTGTGGGTGGATGTGAAAAGAGCAGTGTCCACTAACAGCAAACCTCCCCGTGGTGATGGCACCAGCTTCTAACACCCATTATGACCCAGCCAGGAGCTGGGCATGTCTTCACAAACCCCACAGTGGTTCTTTAACAGGACCTTGTCTTCCCAGGGCAGATGAAACAGCCCAAGAGCCATCCCCCCACAGCTGCACTGCAGCAAGAGCACAGTTTGTAGAGACCATCCCAAATCTGAAGGCGGTTGAAAACGTTGAGGACAAAGATGAGCGGGGTCCAAACCGAGAGGCTGCCCCCCGCCTTCCTTCCTTCCTGTCCCTCCCAATAAGTTATTCGTTAACACACCAAAACACACGTATCAATGAGGAATTCATGGAGATTCCCTAAATACCAAAATCCTGAGCATAATGGCAAGCAGAACTAGCTCAACACCCTCTTCCAGTTCCACACCCTGCCCCGGGTGGATCGTTCTTATAAAGCTCCACTTGTATTTACAGCAGCAAAGCCCTCACCGAACCCCTTCGCCACCGATGCCTTGGTTGGGTGCAGACCATCCCTGAACAGAGCAGAGGCCGCCAACGCTGTGTCTTTAAATCCATCCCCATTTCGTCTTCCAAGTTTCTGTTTGAGCCGTTACAGCTCCCTCAGGACTCCACTGACTCACTGCATTTTCTGGATGACGCAAGCACGCTCTTCTGCACAGCTTCAAAACAGGCTCCAAACATTTCCAGTCACAAACTGGCCACCAAAGAACCCAATAAATCAGGTGTTCTTCCTGACCAGGCATCACCGCCGTGAAGCAGGGAGCAAGCTGCAGTTCCTATCCCTATTGGAAAGGCATTAATCACTGGCAGCCCTGCTCCTCCAGAATACTTCTAGGAAAGCTTAAGCTTCCACTCTGAAATCCTATGGAAAATAGTTGGCTTCTGACTGAACACCTACGAGAGCTGGCCCACCGCTAACTCCAAGCCATCCAGCTCAGCCCCTTATCCCTGTTGGTTTGTAGTTCCAGTTCTGGCACTGAGTGTTCCTGCAAAGCTCTGCTCTCAAACTGCCCCTTTCAAAGCACCCCACAAACTCAAAAGCCCTCCCACGTTCTCCACGTTGGTTCCCAGTTTCTCAGTTCTACCTGACAACACAGGCAGGAAGGAAAAGAAAGAGTAAATCTGTTCCAGAAGGGAACACTGAGCAACCTGCTCTAGTGGAAGGTGTCCCTATAGTTGGACCTACATGAGATTTAAGGTCCCTCCCAACCCAAACCATTCTATGGTTTAGGGAACACTCAAAGAGGCCGAGCACTTGTGCCAGTGGTGGACTCCATGAAGACACCTGAAGCCACCGCGGAGATAGATAATGCAAAACCATGGGATTGTGGAAATCATCATCCATAAGTCAAGACTGAACTCCGCATCTCTTCCTTTTGAATCCTTTCACTCGGCTCCTTGTGCTCCTCCAGTCACTGCAAGTCAGCAAACAGCCCTTTTATGTACATTTTTTCATACAGGAATAGTACCAAAAGCAAAATAAACACTGGGCTTCTGACTCAGGTTTGCTGCTCAATAGCAAAGGCAGCTGAAAAATTCTGCGTCCTGCTTGTAGCTTTCAGCTTTTAACACAGTGAAATCTTTCCGAGCAGAGAACTGGAAGTGACATAAACATATGAGATGGAATAATGAAGTGGAGAAAGAAAACCCCAGAGAAAGACGAGAGCTTCTTGTTTTATCACCTACACTACCACTGGTAACACACATCCTGGGGAAAAGGCATCCTTGCTACAGAGCCCGCTTATTCACTTCAAGCCAAGTTAAGCAAGATAAATGTCCAGGACAAACCCAACTTCACAACACACAGGCAAATCCTTTGCTAGCAGAAGGTTCCTGACTGGTGCCTTGCTGCCTCAATGAAAGCAGCATCTCCAGACCTGCACCCAGGCAGGCAGCCACAAACATTCACCTCTCACAGCCATCACTGTATCTGTGACCTTATGGAGCAGGTAGCTCGGAGCCACCAGGCAGAGGCATTGGTGCATGAACCTGCTAAGAAATGCAGGTTGGCTTCACAGAGTTAACCCAGAGTTCAGCCACCAGCGGCCTGGCTCCATTCCTACTGTGAAATGATGCAAAATTAGCTCTAATCCGTATTTTCAGTCATTCAAAAAAAGCACGCCCAGCTTAGCATTCCCTGTATAGACACTTGGAGTTTTATATTGAACCATATGTGGAAGAAGGTATTTAGAGTGTTAAGTATGCTCAAACAACTTTATTTAGACTTTTTTATTGGTATTTGCAGCATCTTGGAACGGCAGAGACTTGAGGAGCTGCCAAATCATGACAAAAAGAGCAGGTTTTCTAAATAAATAAATACATTCAGTTTTAAACTATGAACTGAAAAGCATATCCACGGCATGCTTTTTCTCACAGTTAAAATTACTGGATATTTGTCACATTTCTACAGCTAACTAAATGGCTTTTGTTAATTTTCTGTGTCTCCTAGTTCACTCTTAAAGCAACTGCAAAAAGCAACGAGCCACAAAGACAGAACTCTGATGCAGGATTAATGTATTGGTGTAGGAAACCGACCAGCATTCAAACTGCTTGAGAGCTTGTTTCTCCCAGTCCAACTGGATGTGCAGCCCACAAAGCAAGGACGCACTAAGGACAGCGATTAGAAAAGCTGTCAGGAATTGTGATTCAGAGAGGTGAATCACCACCAGCTCCCCTGGGGGGTGGGATTTGGGATAAGCATACCCAACTGCAGCCCAACGCAACATTACACAACCCCGGACAGTGAGCACAGCCATGCGGATCATTTCCTTGGATCAGAACTCAGGTCCTCATTCCCAATCCTCTCTTCACAGAGCAGCACAAGGCGGCTGCTGCTCTCACTGGGTCGTTTCCACTTGAGGTTTCAGTTGCCCAGAAGCCCACACACCAGCACGGCCCCACTGCCAAGCATGTGATAGAGCCCTGGCATGGAAGTCCTACTTGATCTTCTCAAGAGCTGTTTGTTATTCAACAGCCACAGATTAGCCAACTTTACCCTTACCTTCACACTGGAGGAGTGGTGATGCTGTGCTTTACTCCGCTCTTCACAGTTCAGACATTACCTTAGTGCAGCACTGACTTTATGTTTGCCCGATAATTTTATCTCTAGCAAAAGCACATCCCGAGCTCAGGCATCACACTTGGTCAAATAATCCATAATGCTTTTACAAAATGCCTTTTGATCCATATGGACACTAAAATGAGATCCGTATTTTTATAAGGTTCGTTTGAATCACTGAAGTTCTTTACTGGGAGGATGGTGAGGCGCTGGCACAGGTTGCCCAAGGAAGTGGTGAATGCTCCATCCCTGCCAGTGTTCAAGGCCAGGTTGGACAGAGCCATGGTCTAAGCTGAGGTGTCCCTGCCCATGGTGGGGAGTTGGAACTGGAGGATCTTAAGAGCCTTTCCAACCCAAACCATTCTATGATTCTATGTGCAAACAGGGAGAGAAATTCTACAGCCCCAATTTGAAGGGAGCCGATGGCTTTTAGCTCAAGTAGAAACTGTGGAATTTGGCCTGTGGTGCTTTACCCAAGAAGTGATCCGATCTCATGACTAAGGGCATGCGATGCAATGGGGGTGGTGGGGAGGAAGAGACACGCAGGAAGATGGAGCTCTTATAGTAAACATCTGAGCTGTCTGAAGGAAAGGCTGTGCTATTAAAATGAAGCCGCTGCTGGTTTTCCAGTATCTTTTCCTCTGTTTATCTCAGTTGCCATGGCTCTCACTTGAATCATCTGAACAAATTACATACACATGTCCCAGGCCACATTATTTCCACTCGCTCCACAACTCCAGATCGACTTTCACTCACCTGGCAGCCGCTTGTGCCAAACAATGTCATCGCAGCCAGGGACGGAGCGCTGCCTCGTGGGCACCACTGATGAGAAACTGATGGCCGTCACTTCAAAAGAGGTTATTAATATTGCAGGAAATACAGAAAGGGGGAAAAGCACAGGAAAAAAAACAGCATTCAGGACCTGAGTTCCAAGAGGGTTGAGTCTTCAGTGTTGACACAAGCAAGGGCTCCTTCGGGTCAGCTGGAGCAGACCAGCTTTGAGCTGCAGAGGCTGCTCCTCTGCTCCTCCAGCATATAAGGGAGATAGAAAGGAATGGAGCTCAAAATTCATCTCCCTGGCACATCAATCCACCTCAATAATCCAATATATTGTCCTCCAGCTGCGGTCACATGCCAGATGTCCCAAACTAATTACTTACACAACCTAAAGTTAGGTACCAACCTACTGAAAGGGAGCCAAGACTGTGCCCTTGGCACTGCTAATCCACAGCTCTCAGCAATACACTTTATTGTGCTGGAAATTCTGAGCTCAACAAGATAACCCAAAAGCAGCCTACACATAATAAAGATCTGGTTTATGAATATTACTCTGCATCGGAAGATTTACAGAAGGGAACCATGCCCTGCCTTAATCATAGAGCATGAAAACTAACCTATATCACTGGTGCTGTGTCAAAATTGGGAATATGGAGGATTCCTGCCCCTCCTTCCCCTTCTGTCCTCTCAAAACCATTAAGAATCAGAAGTTGAGAGCTGACTCTGAAAGCAGCAGCTGAAGCAGCACTGCAGACAGCATCCTTTGCCCAGACAGAGGAGATACTTCTGCTAAAGACATAAAGATGGCTCAGAGAGACTGCTGTCCTCCGGTGACAGAGACAAGCAGACACGTACAGCACCAGGAGAGGCTGGTGCATCTCAGGCTGCAAAAACCCAGGAATCCCTCAGAGTTTGTGTTGGGAATCACTTTTTGCCTGGAACTGAGCAAGATGGAAGCATTTGGGGATTGTTCCTGTGGCTTGCAGAAGCCTGGATGTCTCCTGCTCACCTACCGCCAGTGCTGTGTGGGACCTGCTCTCCTCTCCCTGGTCACACAGCTCAGAAACAGGGGTCTCAGTGCTGAAAAGGGAGAACCATTTTCTGTAATACCAATGTTCCTGCCCTGGGAATTTAAGAAAGAAGAAAAATCCAACAAGGGAGCTGCAAGGGAGTAACATTTATGTTTTAAATCACAACCTTGATTAGGTGAGCAGAAGGCCCTGCATCAGGATCTCTCTGTTGCCTTCAGCATCCCCATTCTGCTGTTTTTTTCTAGAAGAAACTCTATAGTCTTAACCATGTATTCAGGTATTCCGTTTTATGAGCCTGGGATTATAAATCACATAGCTGCAAACAGATATATAAAACATAGAGCTGCAAATATACAACTGCAAATAGAATCACAGAATGGTTTCAGTTGGAAGGGACCTCAGACCATCCAGTTCCAACCCTCTGCCATGGGCAGGCGCACCTTCCACTACACCAGGTTGCTCGGATGAGTTTTGCATAGGTCTCCTTCTGCTCTGGGTTAAATTTGGCTACAAGTTACTAGGTATGGACCAGCTACCACATGGACAGAAAAACATCACCCAGGAAACCTGCCTAAAGCATGTTTTCTTCACTTGAAAAATCAGCAAAACCCCTCTCACCCACCTACATTGTGTCTTTATATATATATATAGAGAGAGAGAGAGAGAGAGGAGAAACATGGCTTAAGAGGCTGCTAATGAGGTGTGAACATGTGGGTATGTGTCATCCCAGGTGACAGCCCCTCCCAGCAAGATCCAGTGATGCAGACCTGTCATTTACTCCTTTGATTGCTCCACAAATCCTACCTGCACAAGATGTTCCAGCGAGTGACTTAATGGGAACTGGTAACTGATAGCATTTAGAGCAAACTGGCATCAGAGAGCTGGGTGTCCACACCTCTGCTTCCCGCACAGATAAATTCTGATGCACCAGTACTTACACCAAGATCTGCTGCGGAGAGGGACACAGGAGTCAGTAGAGTTCAAACCTTCGCTTCACCGGTGAGGGTTTTGCTTTAAAAGACTGTCACCAAGTGGCAGAGCTACGAACGGCTGTGCTGGGGTCAGCGGACCAGCAGCAAAGCAAAGCCACAAAGACACCATCGGCTGAAGGGACACGACCACAGTGATCCCCCTCCCCAGACACCCTGTGTATGGAAGCAGGCCGATGAAAACATCGGGGTAGATCACACCACAAATCCAAAACGAGCCATGAAAAAGAAAAATCATCTCGGAAAGAAACTTCAAATACCGTGAATTTTGTTCTTTCAGTCTAAAAACCTGATAAATTCAGTTTCTGATCCTTTCCTTTGAAGCAGAAAAATCATTGACAACAAAGTCTACTGATACTGTTTCGTATGAAAGAGCCGCCTTGGGGCCTCGAGGCACACAGGAGAGGCCAATAAAGGATGCAGCTTGTTTAAAACAAAAAGAAGGAAAGACACAGCCTCCTGCTTTAATCTGCAGCTCGAGTCAAAACGCAATGTTTTATACCCGACATGAAGAGATATGAGTTACTTTTTAACTATTAGATTGTTTTCCCAAAGCACTCCAAAAGGCAATTTCTAAGCATACATACATCTACGCCAAACAGGCATTTGAGGATTCGTCTATTAATCAAGCTGGAGCCTGGCTGGCAAAGCTGTTAGCAAATGGCACTAACATCGTGCCCATAGGGACAGGAGGCTCCTGGGCTGCATCAGGCACATCACGATCCACGTAGGAAGTACAGGATCCATTCTTTCATCCCATACCTGTAAATCGCCACCTCCAGTACAACCACAGCCAGGCTGTGCTGCTTGTTATTCCTCCAAAGCTAGGGATTCTCTTTTACATTGGTTATAATCTTAATTCATGTGAAGCTGCTGATTTCTCCGCACATAACTGAAGGGGATAAGGAGCCATAAGGGTCCTCAAGGACAATATCTCAGAAATCACTAAGATTTCCATCAGCAACCACTGATCTTTGGGGGTCATCGGTGGGTACAGACCAGCAGAGCACACTGATAGGGCAAGCGATACCCACGTAGTCTCCAGATGATTGGCTGCCAGTGCTTCAGAAAGAGCTTTGATGTACCACAGCTAAAGCTAAATCAGCTCTCTGGCTCTAAACTTTCAGCAAAGGAAGCTTGTGGAGGTAAATTCGGCTGCCTCTGCCTGCTTTCCTGTTAGATTCTTGCCTTCTAATTTGTTTGGGGAGTGCACCAACTTAGTTTACATGGAACTTTCTCTGCACTCTGCTCATTACCCAGAAATCCATAACAGCGCTAAAGATCTGGGAAGATTTTCAAGAGTCAATTGGAAATAGTGACTTTCTTGCAAGCCTCCCAGTACACTGCTGATGTTTATTTGGGTTTTCCCTTCAATCAGCAAAGTTTCTGGTCTCTGGGAAGTCACAGAAACTTGACTGGTCTGGATGGCTGAGAATGTGAGGATGAGTGTTCACCAACTGCCTGGAGGAGAGGGGAATCCAGGCAGCCCACGAGGGATTTGCACTGAACAGGACAAAGAGAAGACGGTGCCACGTTCCTTCTGCAACTGCCAGTCCAGATAGAAACGGCATCACTTGAGAGGGGAAAACACATCAAATATGTAAACTGGAGCCTATGTATGTTGAAGCATGTCACCTGTTACAGCACCAGTGTGGCTGCAAGAGGTTGCGTGCACCAAAACATTTGACTCATTCCACACAACCCATGGAACAATGAGATGCCAATAATTTCACTTACTAATTGCTCTACCCTAGATTAAAATAATGATGCAAAAGAAAGAGGCGCCAGCCACCCCCTGAAATAACCCATCATTTCCACCATCCTTCTTGTCTGTCTCAAAATAAAGAATCCCTTTGCCACAGCAAACTGATCTGGAAGCTTTACAGCTCCTGGAGGAAATCTTGCATTATGCCTAGAGACCTTTAGAAAAGCATTGGCAGCTAAATAAATTATTTACAGCGCTATTTCTGACAATACAATCTCCATAAATGATACAAGATTGAAGGGTTTAAAAATGAGTGCTTGTGGCATGGGGCCCAAGCACGTGTCTAATAGAAATATTAACTCGATTTCTACAGACTCTGTAAACAGCCTGATGAAAACTGCACGTATCTGTTATTTTTCCCCCTTTGCTGTAAAGTAGGACAGAGCCATCATTTCACCCATTCAAACTCAGCCAAATTAAAGTGGTTTTGGGTATTTACAGAGTGATTTTCTCTGTAAAACAATCCGATCTCCATATTGTTTACCTGATTCTCATTCATGACTTATTTCATTTCCCCAGAATAACTCATGCAGTCAAGGCTTCTGGCTTCCAGCAAGGTTCCTGCTGTTTACTTAGGTTTTCCAGCTGGGTTGAATGATATGCAAAGAGGTCTGAGGACTTGCTGGAGGTCACACAGAGAGGAAAGTCAGTTGGCTCCCTGAGCATAATAGCCCTGCACTTTCACAGCTCACAGGCCTTTGCTCTAAGCTCCAGGCTAACCTCCTCATCAAAAGACACTAAATCTGTCCTCAACATTTCAAACGTTCCCAGATTCTTAGGAAAAAGGCACTTCCCTCCATAAAGAGTCCAAAGCAACTCTAAAGGGCGCGATGAAAACCTGAAGGCACTAAATGCACATGCTCACAATTAGAAAATTCAATGGAAAGTGCTAACGGGCAGTTTTCCACTTTCAGCAGCAGAACTTTCAAACGCATTCTGGCACACAACTGAAGAGAAAGGAAACTCCAGGGGATGTTTAAAGAGAGTCTGACTACACATTTTATTTAAGGGCCCTATTTTCTTTTTGGCTAGAACGTATAGGGCAGAACTTCCTAGGCAATGCACAACAGCCTCCGCACTACACCTGCACGGCCAAGGACAACCCATTGCGCTTCTTGATGCCTCTGTTTCTGCAGAGCTACAAGGAAGATCGGGAGCGTTCACTCAGGCTTTTCCCACCCATACAATTCCACCAGGATCTGCTGCAGGGCTTTTGATTTGTGGGGTTTTGTTTTGTCTTCCCAGAGCAGCACCAGGGACACTTGAAGAGCAATTTACTTCTCTTGTGCCACTGTAAATAGGCTTGACAGCAACAAAACCCCTTGGAACTCTGACATGACAAAAGCCAGGGCTGTGAACTTCCATTTAAACACAGCACTGACACTGCAAGAGATTAACAATGATATTCTGGAGAAAAGGCATTTCTGCTAGTAATTCAACACCCACTCCCATTCATCGGGGCATGAGCATCACCGTACATCCTCCAAGAACTGCAGGGCCCTCCAGCAAACCACTTTCCACTTGTCACTTCACCCCAACATGCCTCCTGCCCTTCTCCATTTATACTTCTGTCATCCAAAACCCATCCCTTTTCACTTGCAAGCTCTTCAAACTCTTGCCCTGATGTTCTTCACCTCCTTTTCTCTTCCATCCCAAAATAATTGAGGCAGTTGGACTTCTGACATCTGCCAGCTCAGCTCTTCTAATGCCCTTTGGCTCCAGCACGCTTCCTCAGCCCTTTCTTACTCTTCCACTGCACCAATATTGCATCAGCTTCCATTTCTCATTTTGTTCTTCTCTGGACTTTCTTCTTCTTTAAAGCCTTCACATTTTATTCTCTTTTACTTTCTCCCAGTGTTCCTCTCCCTGTCCTTCTAATGGACCTCTCCAGTTAAACCTTAATTACATCTCATTCCAACAGCCATTCTCAGGCTGATGAGCACACCCTAGAAGAAAACCCAAGGCAAAAGGTCTTCCCTGTTAAGACATTTTGCTATAATCCAAAGGTCACACATAAAGACTCATAACCCATTAGCTGACACTCACTCCAGCATTATGGATTTCTTTTTCTGTTTAAATTACTGCAGGAAAGGTTACCCAGCCCCTAACAAGGACAAGCATCTTCACATGGGGAGGTTGCAAAGATCTAAAGCTTGGCAAGCCAAGGAAAGTACAGTTGGCTATTTTCTTCCACATAAATAAAAATTAACATTAGTCATTGCCTAAACCAGGCCATTTTCAGGTGTTTCAGGTCATTTTCACCTTTCCTGCTACATGAGCTCTTATGTTGCTAGGACACTAATGCTGGTGTCTGCTTTAGCACGCATGATACACACCAGCGAAGGGATGAAAGCCTTTTTCCCTATGTGCCAGCCCCTCCTGCCCCCGTATTTCTGTTGTGCCATGGTGGGCTCAGCCCCTGACTTATCTCTACCCTCCAAGCAAACAGCTGAGTGTGCCTCAAATCCGGCTCTACCATGAAGCAGTCACACTGCTGGGGTTACCACGGTTCTCCAGCCTGACCATGAACCAGCCAGGACAGGGGGTGGGGATGGAGAGGCCAAGTTATGCCAGGAATGAGCCTGGGGAATGCAGCAGAGGTCACATTGCAGAGCGGGTACCGACACATGCTGCTCGTTCCTGCTCAGACTCCTGGGTGGAGGGTTCTCCCAAAGCCTGGGAAATGCACAGTGGGCGATGACCTGCACCCACTGTATCTTCATCCTGCTTAGCATATGCCAAATACAATAAAATGCATTAAGTCAAGCCTTTGCTGCACCCAGCGCACGATGTGATTGGCAGAACTTTTCCAACCCCCCTCTAATTCTGCTGATAGTACGTAATTCTGTTCAGCCCTTCAGCCTTAGCCAAATATTTATGTCAAGCTGGGAAAAAAATGCCAGGCACCGAGCAGGGGGTGGAGGGAAGGCTAAAACCCAATTTCAGCACACAAAGCACTGCTTACTTGTGCCCAGTCATATTCAGATTAACAATAAGGCCGCTATGCTGCCATTCCTTTCTTTAATTACCCTTCAACAGGTAAAACAGCAGAAGACCACGCTATTAGATAACCAATAAACCCAGGCACTAATTCCATACCCACAACACAAATGTTTTACTGAGTTAGGATGAAACCTCCTCTGCTTGTTACACACAACAGCTACCTGCTAGTGGGGGGCAGACAGACCCTAAAGTACTAACGGCATCACATACAGGCAAATATTCGCTCACATCAGCCAGCAAGCCTGAAGTGCAGTTGATTTTCCAGTCACATTGCTGCTCCCAGGCAGGAATCTAGCACGTACATCCCTTCTACCACTTACCCAGCTCTGGTTGAATGGGAAAATTCATTATTCATTTAAGTAAGAGCCAAAGGGCCCAGTCAGCAGCAGAGTGCCCCAGTGCTGCGCTAAGGCAGATGAGAAACAGCTTCTCACTGGTACAGAGGACTCAGTGCCACAGTTCCTGGGTTAAGAATATGCCATCGTTTTCTGAAGGGATTTGAAAGCAGAAACAAAGCCATAAATTATTATCTAATTGCTTCGCAGTGAACAAAAGCAGAAAATGACCTGCTGCGTCCCAAGCCTTCTGGAGGCACACGTGAATAAACAGGACTGCTGGAAGCCTAGCAAACTGACAGCCCATCCCGGGGAACACAAAGAGGAATGTTTGCCTGAACACTGCCTTTCAGCAAGACTGTAATCACAAGGGAAAAAAAGCCACGTTTGATAAGAAGGATTCCTGGTCATTCTGGCACAGGGATTATTTCCTACGTCATTGGGAAAGTTTGGAAACATTTGACTATGGCAGTTTGCTGGCACCCTTTCTAAAAAAGAACAAACCCAACTGGCTGTAGCTCAAACAGCAGACAAGGCCCCAGACCAGTCACTAAATCAAAGCATTATGGATCCACAGGAGAAAAGCACGTTTCTGCGCTATGAATGAAGAGATAATGGAAGCCTGTACAGATATCTGGTCCACTGGACAGGGGTATAACTATTACAAGTTAATAAAATCAACTTGCTTTTATGGAGGAGTCAAACAAAAGAGCAGAGAGGGGAGCTCCAGCTGTGTGTCTCAGCAGGGATGGGACTGGGCAACCTGACACCATCAGGTATTATGCCCTGAACATTAGCTCTCCTGTGATGAGTGCTCAGTAGAGGTCTGTATGAGATGATCTTGAAAATGATCCATGTTTGCAGGAAATCGTGCCAGCTCTGCATTTTCTGAAGTGACTAGAGATAAACAAAGAGGCAGAAAGATGATGAAAATAGGAAAAATGGGAATAACCAGTCAAAACAAGTGAGTAACAGCAATAGAAGAAGACAAACCAGCCTTCTCCCTTCTAGAGAAGCAGGAGTATCTCGCTTAGAAGCTTCTTACAACTAAGGGAATTCCATTTCAAAATCCTACCAGAAGACAACATGCGCTGAGCAAATGGTGCTCTCCTCACCAGCAGATGAGTCCAATAAATATCGTTCCTGAAAAGCCACCAAGCACAGGATGCTCCTGTATTGTACATCAGCTCTCCCTAGAGGCAACTGCCTGCATGGAAAGGACTTACCCTTGGAACAATTCCTCTGTGCAAGAGAAAGGCAGCACAGTCTAAACATGCAGGGTGTGGGGTTTAATACAAGTTAATGCTGTTTATCTGAACCAGGCCAACAGAGGTAGCTGTGGAACATAAGAAGATTGTGATGGAAAGCAATGCGCAGCCTGAACCTTTAAGCCACAAAACAGCACTAAGCCAACAATAGTTATTTCTTCTAAAAGTAGAGAAGAAGATCTATCTATTGAAATTCTAGCTAAATCACTCAGCAGGTGTTTCTCAGATGCCTGGGAATAAAACAAATTGCAAGGCATTATTAATGTTCACACTGCAGGTGTGTTACAGCACAGTTTATCACCAGCTATCTTTAACAAGCTCAAAACCCAGGCCTAAATTAGCCTGGAGTTTTCAAAGAAAACAAAACACAGCCTGAAGGGGATCTCACTGGGTAAAGCTGTGCCATTACTCCAATGATCCAAGTCTACAGGCTGGCACACAGCTGATTTACTCCCACCAACCCCCAAAATGCCTCCACATGCAGGAGCGTAGCAGTGAAAGGAGATGGAATGCACAAGCCCTTTCATTAGTCATGTTGACAAATCAGAAATAACTCAAGATATCTTCATTACAAAGCCCAAAATCCACTTTCACACCTCACCGGGAGTAGAGGGAAGGGAATCAATCCTTCAAGGGAAAGAAATGAGCTGGTTCAGGTTGTTAGGGATGGTAAAGGGGCTGCAAATGCGGGTTTTAAGTTGATAAAAACATTCTAATGAAGCATTCCTAAGATTAAGGAGGTTTTCCACATTGTTATTCTATTTTCAAGATGCTTGTTATCCCATAAAAAGCTCATCCTTAATTTCCCCACTAGCATCCACAAGTCCTACAGCAGGCATCCCTACATAACCCGTGTCACTAAACCAACAGCAGCACATTTCAGAGCTCAGTGCACAATAGCCCTATTGAAGGCAGGTCTGCTGGGGGGCCCCTGTGTTGATCCTAGGTAGACATGGCTACATTCACCTGAAACGCAGGGGTCTGGCATAAAAAGGTGTTTTGTCCAGGAGGCAGGGAAACACCCCCCAACACACATCTCCCCACATGAAACCTCATATTGGTCAGCAATGTAACATCAGTGCTTCAAGGCACTCACAAGAACAGAGGTAGGAAAGCCAGATCTAGCTTCCCCAGAGCAAGCAGGGATTCCACCAGCCACCCAGGAAAGACCTAATACAAGCTGTAAAACTAATTCCAGCTTCAATAGGGAGGCTGCTCCTCAATATATCTCTCTAATTGGGCAGGAGAGCAAGCCATTGCGACAGCAGAGGAAATCTGCTCTTCTCCTCTCCCAGAGAAATGTAATGACACGATGGCAAAGTGTTTTTATCCATTCCCCAGACTGCAAGAGCTGACTGCACCATTCATCAGCAGGAGAATGGACCAGGAGGACAATCAGAAATCCATTAGCAAGCTGCCGCTCGCCTCTGCGACTGCCTGAGCTCCCGATCAAATGTCAGAGCACTGAATGGCCTCTATTACTTGAGAGGAGGAAAGGTCCAGGGAATTGGTTCAAGCTGATAAAGATATTATTACAATATTTTAGATTTTATTAGCATGAGGGCAACCATTTTCAATTTACATTGCCCCTGGAACCAAGCTTCTCCAATCTGGGACAAAAGCTGCCAGTGTAATTAAAACGAAGGGAGATCTGCTCCAGTATCACCAGCTCACACCACGAGGAAAGGGGAAAGGGGAGAAGGAAAAACTGGAGATGGAGGTAGAGCGGCTTGCTGGTTGTGGTTAATGCTTTGACAACCTGCATTCCGAAGGCAGGGCTCAACTGTGAAATACTGCAAACCTGGAGGAAAATAGCAAGAATTACCAAAGCTGCTATTTACTAGCAGGGGAGCGACCCTGTAAGAATACGTTAGCTCACCATCAGCATTTCATCCTGCTCTTCCGCTCTTCATTTCTGCTGTCAGTAACACTCTGTTGCCCATGTATCAAACCATGAGATAGATCCAAAACCAATCTGCTCTAAGTCTTCCCCTCTCTCTGTTACTCCTTTCCTTAGATGAAAGGTGATGAGGCCGTTTAAAAAGTAAATAACCAGGTTCGCATATACCTTTGTACATTAAAAACAAATGTCTGCACCATCTCACTCCAGTGTTATTTATAACGTGTCTGAAATCCATTATCTGAGCTATTATCTGGCACAGAGACTAAAATAAGTTATTGAGTGTATTAGCAACATATTGCATATTGAAGTGATTTGTGCAGATTCACTGCATTCATATGCTGCTGATGCTTAAAATATAATGAAGAATTTAGAAGAGGAAACGTGCATGTGCTAGGAAGTAGGGAATAAACAGCAATTAAAAAAAATTAGGAATTCTCCAGTGCAAGTACATCCAACTGAGCTGATCCTCATTATCTTTCACCTGCCAGAAAATCAAATTAAAATATCAATCAAATCTAGCGATCCAGGTAAAAGTCTTAAGCTGCATCTTTGGTTCAATAACAGCAATTATTGTGTCACTGTTCTCAACGTGTTGAGTTCCTCAAATGAGATCAGGAATGACTGCAGCAAAAAAGAACACCCCACAAAATAAATCTCAACAAAATCTGCCACCCACAATACCTGGATTATATTTGAATCGGTTTTATCTCTAAAACAAGTAACGGTGAAATGAAGGTTTTCAGCACTGCCATTATGAAATGCCAGCCATACATCTACTACTGTAAAGTCTTCACCTCTTTTATTTATTATTTTTCAAGTAAAAGTCAGGCTGAAGCCTTGAAGTGTGCTAAAGCAACGTGGCAGTATTAGATCCTGGGAGAGTAAAGGCTAACATACACTTACCATTGGAAGACCAGCATGTGTGCAGTGTGTTAAGCCGGCGTGCACAGCCATCACAATTTACATGCAGGGGTAGACACCAGACTGGTGAAACAGCAGCTGGTGTCTACTTAAAGCTCTATTTTACCTTCCACCAAGACAAGAGGAAACACATATCCATAACCACTCTCCCAAACTACTAAAAGAACATTTCACACAAGTCCCAGTGACTTTCCTTCATCTACACAGATCAGACCATACACAGGCATTAGAACACTGATAAACACTGGAAGGGAACAGAGCTAGCGCATCTTTAAACCAGAAGTTAGAACCGATGGAGGAGTGATTTGCTCACTGGTGATGTCTTGTTTTTTCATGTAACCCAACCTAGCAGGGATCAGCCATCAGCAGCATCTAAAAACTGTGGTGTGGTTGATACCAGATGAGATGAGCTATTAGTTACGGCCCAGTTCCTATAAGACAGATGTCTTTACTGCAGTCCATAAGCTGAGAGCATCAACGGCTAGGCAAGTGGGCAGAACATACTAAAATGTCCTTTCTCCCCCTAAAAAGCCCATAACCCTTTCACCAGGCACTACCAAGTGCTCACCATCACCACCTATGGACCTCACATACTGGGGACTCCTGCCAGGGGTCTCAAACCAGCACCTTTCCAAGTGCTGCATTCATGTAAATAAGTTGGGGTTTTAAGGACTTTGAGCATGTTGTTATTTCATTTGGTTTTGCTGCTGTTCATCTATTCCGATCTGCTGCACCTTCCCTTGGAGAGGTTATTAAACGTTCTGCTAATGGCCGCCAGCACTCGTTTAATTCTTCTTAATGAATGTGTGAGTGAGTAGCGGAAGCTATTATGTAGGGCTTAATAAAGGGAGGGAAGGAATCTCCTAAAATTTACTGCCACAGGCTGCTGCTTGAAGATAAAATAAATGGTAATTGCTTGAACAGGAAAGAGGAGGATGATAAAATGTCCCTAGACATGAGGCAGAAAAAATACCAAGTGCTATGAACCCAAATCTCAAAGCCCCAAGGATGGCAACAGCAAGATGGAGTCTCCTCCTGGCTTTAGCTGTTGTAATCTTTGAGACATGGATGCTGAATGAGGAACTCAGTCTCAGCTGGAATGATCATTGTACAACACTAGGAAGACAATCATACATATAGAAAAAACCCCAAGTGACATTAATTCAGACAGCATCTTACGCAAATATTATTTGCAGTGAAGGGACAACATGATACAGATGGAAGGACAATGTTTCTGGGCTGTTGAGCCCAGCAATAAAATCTTTCCTAAAGTACAGGGTTTATGGTATGAAGGAGACACATAAACATTTCCCTACAATTATGTTGCTCTTTCCCATCACTGTTTTGGTCAGGGCTGATGGAAGAAGGGAGACTGCCAGAGGTGGACCTGGTTTCCTCAGTTGCTGCTACTGTTTGGTAAAACACATAAAAATCAACAGGCTGGAGGAGAAAAAGCATCTGAAGTAGAAGTCGTAAGTGCCTGTCCCACACTGAAGTGCTGCAATCACACCACCAGCCTCACAGCAAGCTCCAGGTCAGACCTCAAGAACTAAGTGGAAATCAAAGCCCCACCCCATATAATTGGAATCTAAGAGGAAAATAAATACAGGTTTTCAAAACAAAGCTTTTGATTATAGCACACAACACCTTTCTGTCCACATAATCCTTCACTCAGACAGTATGATCCAGTCATAGAGATGAGTTTGGGCAAAACTTTGCTCAGTGGCATCAAGAAAGCTGAAGAGCAAGTTTCCCAAGAACAGGTCTGATTTTTGTTCCCACTAAACAGTTGGAGGTAATACTTTGCACATTAGAGACTGCCAAAGTCTTCCCTAAATCAGACTGTTCACAAATGACATGAACTTGTACATTTAATTACAGAAGCAGCAATCCGAGATTACAACGCACTTGTGATTACGGCAATAGCTGAAGAGTTATGGGCTGTGGTGGGAGAGCAGAGCAGGGATATCTGCACGTCAGCTTAGTGCTACCAGCATCTCACATACATTTCATGTCCAAAAAGGACACCACCAGTCTCTAAGCACCATCTTCCCAAAATGCAGCAGGAAGGAACAACTACGCAGAACTATAGAAAGAAGATGTCAAAATAGCAAATTGAGTGGGCAAGGCTCCATTTCCCTTTTCATAAAGGGGCAGAGAGGAAAAAAAGTAGTCTTTTCAATAGCAAACTAATATATCCAAGAGCTTAAAAGTTGACTCAAGAAGAAAAACAAGATTAAGTTCGCTCTTTTTTGCTGCTTAGGGCAGACAAAGCCCCTCTCAGAACGCCACCATTTTTTACGCCAGCTTTGACCATCTTAAAACCAGGGGGGAAGAAAAAGAGGATAAAATCCAATTTTTCTTTGTTAAATCCTTGGCAGGTCACCTGCAAGCACAGGCCAGCAGCTTTTCTAGCAGGCAGTAAGAAATGATGGCTTTTCTTTGTAAACAAGGATTTCAGTTCCTCCAGCTCAACAGCAGGATTTTCACAGTCCGATGGAATCCAAAGCGATCAGCCAACCTGCAAGAGCATCCAATTTGAGGACAGACGGCTGTTTCTCCAAGAGGAAAAGTGACAATTTGGTACAGATAAAAACCATTCTAAAAGAAACAAACAAACAAATCAGCTTTAGCAAAGTGGTAGATAAAAGGTGAGCAGCTACAAGATGAGTGTGAAATGTCAGAGGGTACACTACACATCTGCAAAGGCCAGGTGGCTATTGGATAGGCATCTACTAGAGATCCTTATACAGTAAGAGTTTAAATCTTCTCCTACCCTAATGAAAAATCAAAGCAGAATGAATGTGCACAGCACTCTGTATCAGCGCTATTACCTGTACAAAAGGCAGCGCTTTAATTTAAACCAGCAAACACAAATTATCCCATCCCTGAGTACCTTCGAGCACTTCCACCTCTACTTAACCCTCTTCCACTCCTACGAAGGAGTCTTATTACCTATTTATATGGGCTTATAGAGCAAGAACTTGCAGCTTTATGATGATAAAGAACATGAAGACGAATGATGTTTTTTCACTTAAGAACAAGCCAAGCGAGTACTTGTTAACTACCCAAGATGTTCACTGCTGTTCCCTGCTGCAAGGAGAAATGCAGCATTTGACTTGCCTCAGCACTGGCACATCCCTGGAATCACCACTTCCATAAACCTCAATTACCCAGCCTGAAAGCAGGCATCCAGCTTATCCAAGGACAATCCCTGCACTGAGGGGAAACGATTGAAAGCAATTCAATTATACTTTCAAACTGATGTCAGGTAGAAAGGAAAGCTGCTTTTATTTCCCCTGGTTTTATCTGGTTTGGTAGCAAGAGTTTTCCTTGCTACCGTCTGCAAGAGCCAGATGTGGCAGGAAGAGCAGAGGTGGCATAAGAGAAAGCAGGAACGAAGGTCCTTATGGTGGTTTATCTACGTTTCCAAATAACAGGAGCTCTGTCATCCTGGCTGGCTCATAACCACCCCCACAGCAGGAAGCGGCGGAAGAGCCCCCGAGAAGCTGTGCATATTTCCCTCCTCCTCCTCCATCCCTCTTATCTGCTTTTGCTTGTGAGTCTCATAAAACACCCCCAGGCCAAGCCCTGCAAGGCCAGCTCCTCAAGCCAAACCTTCCGTAAGAACTTCCAGGCACGATCCAAGCTCTCTCCCTGCTCAGACTGACGTGTTAGCCTCTGAAATCAAGACTCAGGACAGGCTGTCCTCAAGAGGAGATGGAGGTGCTGCGTGGTGTGAGGAGATGAATACAGGCAGCTCCTGGCACCAGTGTCCCCAGATCCGGTGGGGTTTCATTCAGGCAGGACCTGCATTCACAGAGCTTCCTTAGACCCACAGCAATACAGCATCAGGGTGTAGGTGCACTGACAGAACTTCTTAGCAAAAGCTCGCCCACAGACTTCCTATGCCCCCCTCACCCCCTTTTTTTGATAGCACTTTGCTTAAAGCATTACACCAAGATACTTTCTTGTAAGCACTTTTTGGATGGGGAGAGAGGAGCAAGGGAAAGCATCCAACCTCCTCTCTTCCAATTTGTCTGAAGAAAGCCATTTGTTCAGCTTTGTATTCAGCACCCCTGTGATCCTTTTACACTGACCTGCATATTTGTATCCGTTTTAAATAAATCAGAATTTCACAGCGAGTCAGGAAACACCCTACAATTACCTTTTCAGTGCATCTCCCCTTAAGTTAAGACCTTAAAGGAGGCTGCAGAGCTCTCATTGACTCATCCCTTATGTACGCTGCTCAACTGGGCACCTCCATGGTGGCAAAGTACACACAGGAGCAAGGATAAAGAGCCCTCAAATCCAAGTGGGATTGTGTAAGGGTGTAGTAAAGAGGTCCCTGAGGTAGGAGAAAGCACCTTTACGTGCATGGGCTTAGCATAACTTGTAAAAATTTTAGAAGCAGTACATTTTTAAAACTCAGCTGCCAGCAATTCCAATTTGAGACTCATAAAAAAGTACCGCATTAATAATTGAAACGTAAAACGCCTGTCTGATTCGCTCCAGTCCTCCGTCCCCCTCCCCAAAGGGCTTGATTCGCCTTAGGAGAGCATTTCACAAGTAGCTCATCAACCTTCTGAAATACAACTTCGGCAGATGAAAGCCTCGTAACCACAGAAGAGCTGCTGTCCTTCTAATTCCGGGATTTAAAAACAGTGATATCTACGGAGCTATTCAAACTAATTTGAAGGTAGAACAGCCAAAATACCGCAGCCCAACCAAGCACTTCAGGTACCAAGCAGTATTAGTTATTACAGACGCAGGTCACCAGTAATCTCCCATCTCAGCCACAACATCCACCCTTTACCAACCAGCAGACAGTGTTCCACCACTGCACCATGACTCATGGAGACCAGGGTGATGAGGCACCCGCAACACCAGGTGATTCAAGCCTTTTTGGTGGCCACGAAGCGTGTCTCATTCCAGGGGCTCCAGATCATCAGGTTCTGAAGGCCATCTGAAGCCCACCACTTCCTAATTTGGAGACCTTGCAGAGGACAGAGATGTCTGAGTTGGAAAGCATCTCCTCTGTTGGTGTCTGCATCTTTCGCTTTGGTGATTTTAGGGCCTCTGTAGCTATGCACGATTAAATGATGTGAATGTGGCCAATTCACTTTTCTGGGGAAAAGTATCCCAAGCTATTAAATTAGAACAAAAACACCTCGCTGGATTTGTGCTACTTATTCCAATGAGTGGGATGCAAATATTTCATGTTAACATTTCATGGTTCCTTGAATCCTTAACTGATAACAAATGCAGCACTATTTTCATTTCATGTTCTTCAAATCCTGTGGTTTTAACTACAATTACAAAGCCACGCTACCACTCAGTGAAGTTCACAATTGCTCTCAGGAGAGCTCTGCTTATCAACATTGTGGCAGCTCTTCAATGAACTGTCGTGCGGTCCCTTTGCTTTGCAGAGGCAAAACTGCAGTAACCAAGCTGACTTTATTAGCATTTAAAGCTAGTAGTTGTCTCCGAACATCCATCTTTTATTATTCTATTTCATCCTTTTGCTTGGCTCAAAATATTACACATTTATTTAAGAGGTGTTACTAGCTCTTTGCATTTTGCTAACCAGTAACAGCCTTTAGCATTTGAAAATGAGAATCACAGAAAGGTTTAGGTTGGAAAGAATCTTCGAGATCAGCTACTTGCAACCTCCTGCCACAGGCACGGATACCATCCGCTAGAGCAGGTTACTCCAAGCCCTGTCCAACCTGGTCTTGACCACCGACAGGGATGAGGCAGCCACAGCTTCTCGGAGCAACCTGTGCCAAGGCCTCAGCACCCTCACAGGGAAGAGCTTCTTTCCCTTATATCTAACCTGAATCTTCCAGTTTAAAGCCATTTAGAATATGTCTCCACGCTGTACTTGGTGATCAATACACAACCCACATCTGGTGGTGTACCTGTTGTCACACAGAGCCTCACTGTGTACCCACACTCTAACAAGAGGCAGGTAAAACGCACCAGTAATTCTTTCAGTGAGGTCTAATTACATCAAAGTTTCCCCAACAGATTTTTTTCTC
>JAVHNF010058829.1:12730-26909 GCA_034783455.1 Micropsitta finschii
TTATACCTTAGTTACTAAACTGTTCTTATCTCAACCCATGGGAGTTACATTCTTTCAATTCTCCTCCCCATCCCTCCCGGAGCTGAGAGAGGAAGGGGGGGAGTGAGCAAGCAGCTGCATGGTTCTGGGTTGCTGACTGGGCTTAAACCACTACACCCATGATGAAACCGTGGTCCCTCCTGAAGCTGTGAATTCCTGCACTGATTCCTAAAGATCTCAGCTGAATGGCAGATGTTTGAATCACTGCAGCAGACATTTCCTGTGATATTACAGGATTCTAGCACTAATTCATGAAGTTGGATCTCTGCAGAGGCTGTTGTTACAGATTCATATTCGGAGCAGAACTTAAAGGTCACCAAAGCCAATAGTTTTAGGTGCACACTTCCACAGAAGCTCTTGCTTATAGCACTGTCTAGCAAAAACCAAAGGGAACAATAATTCCCTAATAATGTTAGAGGCTTTTGGAGCAAATGAAATTGTTTCCAAACCAGGCAAAAATGAGCAGATGTTCAGGATGCCAGACAACATCTGTAACACCGGGAGAAGGAAGATGGGGAACATTTCTGATCCCGCTTGTGTAGGTGTATTCTCAACTGGTCCCCAGAATCTATGAATTCTGTGGGTTTAGATAATGCTATTTACAAACCAATTGAGCTTAACTTTTTCTTTTAATTGAGAAAATTAATTAGAAACTGTCCTTGGAAATGAGGTTTCTCCCCTGACATTCTGTAGATAAATAAGTTATGTCAGAAAACAAGATGAGGATAAACGAAGGACTGTTCAAAGCTTTCAAAGAACAGGAACTGGTGAGTCCTCTAAGCAACAAAGTGCATTTCATCATTGACATATTAACACATGCATTAATATTTATATTCACATTACCATTATTAATTTGATTGCATTCTTTTAATAAGAACTGCAGATAAAATAAGTGCTGTCACAGTTCCTAATTACTTCTGCATTTCATCAGTGGTTTGTGCTGTTGGGCAGCCTCAAATCTGACCTCAAGCTGAGGCAGCTCCTCAGAGCTCTGGGAACATTGACAGCCCTTCTCCTGGCAGAGCTCAGATATTACCCACTGTATTTATAAGAGTATCAGCACTTTTTTTGGCTTGATGGGCATGTTCAGCTACTCAGATAGATGAGGCTGAAGGGTACCAAAATGTTGCTGTTTGGTCAGACTTCACAGGCAATGTATAGGTTCTCATTCTTTGATCCCTTCAAGATCTGTGTGCTGAGTCAGCTGTATCCAACACAGGCCCCAGCTTTCTGCCCAACCCTTCCCACGTTTGGCTGAGTGACATAAGTAAGCCCCAAGTCTCTTCTTTATTTGTGGTCCTGTCAGTTCCAGTTGGCAGCAGATTATGTTATTGCACTTCATTAATTTAAGCTACAGCAGCAAGCAGATACAGAATTTGCCCAGCCATGCCTGCGTGGATGGCATAATCTCTAGGAGAGAAAAGGAGGGTTGCTAGTGATACTGTGTGCTTCAGCTACACCGATTTAAGTTATCCATAAATTTGAATTGAAGCTAGAGCCTGAGTAAACTTGAAATACAAGAGTGCTTTAGCCTCTGGGTGGTTTTGCACATAGAGTAGGACTCTATCTCCTTGAGTGTTCATGAATTTGCAGTAGCTCAGTGCAGGAACAGAGACCCTAAAATGCTCAGTTCTGCACAGGCCACTCACACAAAGAGAGTCCCTGCCCCAGATGCTTCCTTAACAGATGAATTATATAAATATTCGAGCAAGAATTAAACCCCTGTATTATGAAAGACAACTTGAAGTACTTCTTTCTTATTAAAACCAGTGAATACACATTCAGTATGATTATCACATTAATTATACAGCTATTATATTTTTGCATGTGATTAATATCTCCAAGCACTTTTAAAAGAAAAATGATCCAAGAAATTAAGAAGACACAGACTGGGGTGGCTGTTTAAGTATTTTTGGGGTGTCAAAGAAAATGCTAGTAATGAACTTGGGGACTTTTAAAATCCAGTTTCTTCTGAAGTTACAGATGTTGAGGCCTGGCTTTATAAAGCATTGAGATTTTTTTTGCTTGCCCTTTGAGTCTTGTAAGACTCAATGCACCATTCTAAAACACAGCAGTTGCCTTGCATCGCTCATCCCAGTCTGTTTAGCCTGGTGACTAAAGAGGTCTTCCACTTGTTTCTGGTTTGGGAGCTTAACCTGCTGGGCCACGTTTGGGACAGTTTGGGTCTGGATTTTCTTACAATGGCTTCTGGCCGTTACTGTGCTAGGTAAGCATCACTGTGGCTTGGAGAATTAAGAATCTTCCCGACTGATCCTTGTTTCATAATGTTTACTGGTTGGAATTTAAACTCTAAAATTATCCCTATATACAATGCTCATCTAAGCACGAAAATAAAAGCTGTAGAGGATGATTTAGAAGAGATTCATCTGTCTCCCCAAGGTTGTGCTGGACTGGTACAAATAAAGATACATTCGCTGGCACCTGAGTTGCCAAAGCTCTGAAAATAGGCCTGTTCTGCTGTCTGCAGGGCTGCTTCCTCAAAGGTTTTTACCTTTGTACGTCACCTTTGGCATAATATCCTCAATTCAGTTTCTTGATGGAAATGCGGTCCAGGCAGCTGTGATTGATTTGATTGCTCTGAGATGAGCCTAAGCAGGTTTTAGCCTTTTGCAGTGGGAATGATGCAAAGATTTTTAGAGAAGAAAACAAAGTTGCTTCACTAATAAGCAAAAGTAGCGCATACTCTTCCTGTAAGTGTGTCTTCTTTCAGTTTATGATGTCAAAAGTGGTAGGGATTGTGCTGTCCTCCTTAATCTCTGGAAGCCTGGTATCATGATGGAGTGCAGTGGGTACTGCTTACCTGGTAACTGCAGTTCAGTTAGAGGCTCAAATCCCTCAAACATGGATTCTCAGAAGCAGTGGACTGAAAGCATTGGGTGGAATCTTCCTTAATTCAGGGCCACTCCAATATCCATTTTATTTAGCCGTTCCCATGCTTGTGTACTTTCCTGACTTCAGTGTGTTCCAGAAGTGGAAGAATTGCCCTGTACCTACCCAGCACAATCAGTTGAAAATATTTTTGTATAGACCTGACAAGAACTATGGGTGGGTAAGGGCAAACCCAGATGCCACCTGCAGATATCCCCTTGGCACACAACTTGAGTATTATTCTCTTTAAGGCCGGAAAGGGCTGGAATTGAGACAGAAAGGCTGGGTGGTCCTCAAATTCCATGTGCCAAGAAAGTGTTCCAGTCTTCTGTGCTTCTGGTTCCTCAGGCTGGAGGAACCCACAGCTAAGCCACTCTGCACTTGGTTATGTTGAGAAGGCAAATCTCAGCATCTCCTGGTTTTCCCTCATCAGCTGACCTTATGTTGGTCGTTTTGTCATTGCTTACAGTAGCCATTTCTATGAACCTCACAATTAGGTGGTAAGTCTAGACACAGTCCACTGTCTGAGTCAGTAACATACAGGGTTCATAGCTAATTTTTCAGGGTTATATGCTGTCTGGAACAGGAAATCCATGATTTTAATTAGCATTAAATAGGAAATAGTCTGCTGTGAATTGATCTTAAGCAGGTACTGCTGTAGTAAATTAGCTCAAAATAAGTAGGATTTTCCATTGAGCAAATTGATATTAAGGCATCTTGAGTTTATTAGCAGTAGCTGCGTTATCGTCTGAGGCTGACTTTGGCTTCAGAAAAGAATGAAGCTGAAAATCTGTTCTTAGACACAAATGAGCTTATCATAGAGTACGGAGCACTGGGGCTGAAGGGACTTCCCCCATGTAGTCATTTGAAGAACTAATTGGCTGATGGATTGCATAGGACCAAATAAACTCAACTAATAGCAATTTGTAATAAAAGCACATTTCTGTTTGTTTATTTCACAGTCATTTAGTGTTTAATGACATTTTGGGAAATGACATTCTCTTGATGTGCTCTTTGTGTAAAAGATGCTTTTATCTGATACTTGATTAGGAAAAGGATTTGGATTTTCAAACATTCTTAGGAAATAAATGTCCTCATACTGCAGGGAAAGCTGTGCCATCTGCTATATTGAACAGAGAAGGAGGTAAAATTGCCTAAGCTGTTATGCTAGCTCTGTAGGACAAGGATATGCTATTGCTTTCAAATTCTAATAGTATTAACATTTGAACTAATAAGAGATTTCACACAATTTTGCAGATGGGAGAATCGAGACCTTTACAATGAACTGACTTACAGAAAGTTGCAAAGGAAATCAGTCTATCAGATAAGATGACTAACGTGTTTTATTTGTATGAGGCATTGAATCAATGAGACATCCATTTGCCTGATGCTTATCTTAATTCCCCTGGCATTTACTGATAATAATTTCAGAGATGTTATTGGTATCACTTTGAAGATGAACTGCTGTGATGTAGAATGACATTTTGGGATAGGAGAAGGGTTTTCTTTGATTTTCCATCTTGCAAATTTGAGTATCAGGGAAAAGCAATTTCTGTCTCACTGTCAAGATCAGAGGATTGGGTCCTTTACATCCCCTGAAGAGAATTTACTTACAAAATCCCTGTGTTAACACTTTACACTTTTAAACAATCAAATAATGCAGTACACTTGCTAAACTGGAGCAACGATTTTGTTTCACTGAGAAGCTTTTGGGCTTCACTTTGACCTGTTTATAAGGACAGAGGGAAGACTGAGCCATTGCTGAATACTGCTTCAGGCTGTGTTCTCACAGAGATAACTGGGTTAGCTGATGCTTAACTAGGCATCAGACAAGTAGTTCCAGACTGTGGTACTATATACCTTATTGTAATACTGTGCATTGTGTGGACAGAAAGCTGGCTTTAAGATGGAGCTAAGCTGCTTTCTCTAATTTTATGGTTCACCTCAGAGAACAGAGGTCCTTCTCAGTCTTGTACGTTCTTACACATGTACGTGTATATACATTTTTGTATCTTGGATTTTACAGGATGAGTGAGAATTCAGCACTGCTTAACATGAAATACTGAGGTACTTAATCTGTACCAGAAGAATATTTCCATGTGTGACCTAGACAGAGTTTATGAGAGGAAAAGTGTCCTCAGCAGTGTAGATTCTTGCATAAAGTTTTTGACAGCTTTAGACTCTTCTGTGATACAACAGGTTTAGTGAACACTTGACTGTTTTCTGTATAGGAGCCTTAGTACTCAGACAGGAATCCAGCTTTGCAGTAATAGAACCATTGCAGGAATGCTAAAAAGGCTTCATGGTCATGTAAGAAAGAAGTTGGTAGGTCATCTTTGCTTGCCTAGGATGAGAAATAGGAGTGCATAGGAAGGCTATTCTTGCTGCAGTTGGATTGTGTATGTGTAACTTGAAGGTGGAATTGCATAGCAATGGGTTTCATTCACGTTGTCGTTAAACACTGATTTTCTCTGGTGTGCAGCACAATTAATCTGAATGGGTTTTACAGTTTCACTGAGCCAGATCAAAGCCAGGACCATTCTCTTTCTCCTGCATTTCTTCCTCCATCTATCCACAGTCTCAGCTCAGTCAACAAGGAAACCTACATGTGCATTGTCTTTGTGACAGGGATGTGGAGGATCTTATCTGATCCAAGGAAGGTGTTAATATAACATTTCACACCTTTCAAAGTATTTCGATACAGGGTGCTACCTTAAATGTTTACTGTACTGTTTCTGTGTTGCCATGAACTAGATTTTGTCCTAAGTGTCTGTCTGTGCAACCTTGCTGTAGATGACACGCATGGGAAAGCATGGCCTCTATCCTTTCTTTTCCTTTTTTCGCTTGGTTTTACAATTCTGCTTGTAGATGCCTCCTTAAAGACCACTCTTATGTGAAACACATCTGGCACGTTATTTTGAAGATGAACTCTACAACACAGCTGGAAACATTTTGAAAAGGAGTTACGGCTTAGTGATTTAGGCCAGAGCATCTTCCATAAAGGCCAAGAATCTTTTCCTTGTTCTGTTGATTAAATAATGGACAGTATATGCTGTTTCCTAGATGGCTTGGGGTTTTGCCCCAGTTTTAGTGGCCAGAGAGCACCACTGCTTGCTTCTTAGCTGGCCAAAATTTCAGCAGAAATATGTCCTCTCCATTTCCACCAGTGAAGAGGAATCCTTTAGCTAGCTGAAGCCTCGGTATGAGCAGTACAGTACAAGAAGAGGAGCAGGAGGTAGGCGTGAGTGTTTCATGTCTACAAATCTTAAGTCACCTGGGTTGCACCATTGCTTAAAACTTTTTCAGTTCTCCTCAAACTGCTCTTTCAAATCTTTTCTTCTTTCTTTGACATGGTCGTTTTGTGCTCTGTGTGTGTGCCAAAGGCAGAGCCAACAGCAGCACATGTAAGTTGCTAAATAACTGGGGGAGATGCGAATTAGCAAGAGAAGTAAATGATGTGCTGCAGGCAGCTCTTGTGGATAAGCAGTGTTCCCTTCTTCTTTTCCCCAGTACAATACACTTTTCTTCATTGTATTTTTAAGGTTTATAAAGGGTCATTGTAAAGAACAGTTATATTAACAACATTTGATTGCAAGTGTGAGGTCAACACAATTTACTGCAGTGGATGACAAGATTCTGTGCCACATTTCTATGCACTAGCAAGAATATAAATGTGGACCCATTGTGGCAGTAGCTCTTTATAGTAACATCACAATAAATGAGAACACAACAGACTTTTTCATGACAGCTTAGAAACCAGACATAGAAAGTGAAGCCTCGTTTGCCCTTTGCACAAGTGAGGGCACATTCAGGATCATCAGATAAACCAGAATATATTCAACTTCAATATTTTAAAAGCTTAAACTTGCGCTGGATGGATTTCTGGACTGTCTGATGTCTCGTGGGAAACCAGCACGAGGTGGACAGTGACTTTGAACATCAGATAGTGTTTTAACACTTCCCCCTGTCATTAGTGTTGTTCTGCAGTCTAGTTCCCATGTGTATCTTCTCTAAAATGTTGTCTCAGCACTAATGAAAGCAATCAGTATTTGGCTGCTTAGTTATGATTTGGGAAATTATACATGTTTTCTGTGTTGTATTATTATCTATGCATTAGAGATTTCACAAAGAGCTTAATGCAGTGTTTGTACATACAGCAAGATACTTCTCACAGTAAATCAAGAAGTTGCTTGAAGTTGATTTTGAAGACCAGGTAATTGTGACAGGATAGAAAAGAGCTTGAAATTTGGTGTTTGTTTTAATCCCTGTGTTTCTCTCTCTTATGCTGCAAGACAGTGCCTGGAGCTCCCAAACTAATGAGCACCCCTGTGGTAAATATGTGTGCTTAACATACAATATATGTCTGCTACACTTGTGTCATTTGGGTCAGAGTATCCTAATGGTGCAAGTGCACAGACTATATTGTTAAAAGCTTTATAAACAATACAGGTTTTGAGTGGTGTTGCCCTGCTTATAGCTGAGTAGCTGTATCTCGTAACCTTATTATTTCCTATCACTGTGGAATTCATGCTATCCAGATATCTCTGTTACTTTCAGTGGACTGTGTTTTGATAAATAACCAAAGGGGAAATCCTCAGTTGGATTAAGTAGATTATTTTTTTTTTTTGTTACCATTTTTGGGTGCTTTTTTAATGCTTACTTGTTTTGAGCCTGATGTTCATCCTCCAGGTAGGTAAAATCTGCCTATTGGCAAACTGGTGCCTACTCTGCACACCCAAATCCTGGCGTGTGAGCACAAGCCAACACATACCTGCAGTCACCTGCATGCAAAGCAGACGCACATTTGCACAAACCCAGATGTGTCTTTAACTGGGAGGCTGGCTAAAATCAGTGCCAAAAGTAAGGGAAAGTAATGATGTTGCATAAACTAAGGAATTTAGCAAGAGGATGCTTTGTAGTGTTTTGCAAGACTGGTTTAAAGGGAATTTCTAATCAGATCTTAACCTGCCTTCAGTAGTTACATGGCTCACTGAAGTAACTAGGCCAACATGCACAGTAACAAACTGTTTGTGTGCTGCAAACATATATGTAATTTTGTTAAAATCACCAGTTTTAAGGAAGATACTTTACCTGATTTGTCTGTCAGTGGGAGCACAAAACCAGTGAAGTCTATAGATCAAAGGGATGTAAAAATGCAGTGCATCAGAAATCATAAGGAACTATGCAAATCAAAGTAGCTTTCTTAACTCACTTTACATTCCACCTTCTTGCTGCTACATTTTTTCTGCTACAAACTGTCACCTTCTGCTTCCTCAGCTAATATTTTAGCTTATTTTTGCATGTCAAAATGGTGCAAGCTACCACGATCACTGGCACCCATTTCCCGACCATCGTATACCCAATGTGTATCTTACAACACCATGTGTGTCAGTGTTAATGCAGTAGCTTTACAGCCCACTGCTACCAAGGTGAGAAAGAATTCAAGGAGAAAATAAAGGAAAAGGTTTCATTCATTTGTTGTAACACGATGTAAGAAGGTGGCACGAGTTCCCTTACACGGGATTTCAATCAAATCCAGCCACGCTGTTAGCTAATTGTACTTTTTGCCTGCCATTGTGACTCAATTAGAAGGCAGTTATGAATCTGCATGAAAGTAAAATGAGGACACAGTGCTCAAACATATTGTTCTGCCTCTTCACCGACTACCAAGGAAGTGACTCAATCATGATATTCACTTTAAGAATATGCTTTGAGAGGAAATGTTTTGCAACAAACTGTAAAAGTGCTACTTCAGTTCTGAAGCTATTTTAATCTTTAAATATTAAATGAGAAGCTTTATTTTGTGCTATTGTCTGTTTCTATTTCTTTTTAAAGGTTTCAGTTTTCAATTTCATTTGTAACAAACCTGACAACTTAAGATAAAAACCAGTTGACCTCAGTGAACTTGCATGCAATTATTCCATGACTCTCACCTAGTATCACCATATTAATTTGGATGCCATTACAGCTCTGGCTGCTGGACAATGTAAATACAAATGTCTTGAATCTGTGGTAGAGTATAAAGTATATGATGTGGGAAATGTAAAGATATTAGTGGCACCAGCTGGACCATGAAAGAGCTGTGATTTGACTTGTACATACAGAACCAAGTTCAGCTGTATGCTCATGCAATTAGTATGCATGTGAAGCCACAAATCACTTAATACTGAAATAACACTTATTTAAGAGTAACCACAATAACTTAGCACAGCAGAGAATGAAACACGTGGCAGCCACTTGAAAATGGCATGGCAACATTGTTTAAAGGCTGCACTTGGCATGAACCAAAAAGTCACCCATTTAATTTCAATTGCCAGCTATAATTTTATTGCCATCTTCAAGTAACTGCACAAACTAAAACACTCGGGCCCTTTTGGTCACTGCTGGATTACCTTCAGGACTTCTCTGATCCAGATCTTAGACCTCATCAAGAGAGTTTAACTTGAGGGTGCTCTGAGTGGTGCATGACAAAGCACAGCTACCTCAGCGAGTCAGCCCTGAGAAGCACATAGCTGCCTGTAGCAAGCCAGGGTCTGCTTGGTAGATGGGACAGCGTGACCATCCTGCTGCTCTTTTGAACCATCAAATGGAAGTCTCAGCTCCAGAGAGAAGCACCAAGTGAGGATGAAGGCAAGTGAGCAGTAGTGACAACTCCAAGAGCAGCGTGTCCCACACCTTGTCCTGCTCAGACACTGACTCAAAAGGAATAGGCTGAATGGTGAAGGAGCAGCACCACTCCTGTAAGCACCTGGTGATGTCCTTGAAGGTTTTCATCCACACTGCACTGAGTTCATGGGACTAGGCATGATTGCAGTCTAAGACCTTCCTGCTGCAACGGCCAGAGGTATTTCTTCAAGCATGTACTTCAGGTGGCATGGCTGATCCTCATTTTTGCCTTCAGAGATATGCTGCTTCCCCCCCTCAGAAAAAAGTGACACTTCATGTGATGTGTGTAAGCTGCAACTTCAACCAAACCCGGATCTCCCATGTACCACAGCTGAAATACTCTTCTCTTTTAGTATGGCGTGAGAGGTTGTGATAAATAGCCTGGTTTTTCTGCCTAACATGTACCAAGTCAAATATTAATGAGCCAGCACACAGAAGCATGAAGTAATCTTTTGTTTTTCATTGAGTGCATAGATTAAAGAGATGTTATTTTACTGTAATGCACAGAATTATGTCATTTCAGCTTAGAGTAACTGTTAATCACATCAAATTGAAATGATCCTTGGTTTTGTTTTAAAGAGCATAGAAGAACAAGAAGTAGAGAAAAAACAGAAGTAGAAATGGAATATGAGACTATAGTGAAAGTGAGTGAAACGTTCCCCTTTTTATCTAGTAATGCTAATGTTGTTTTCATTTTACATGTCAAAACTAAGTCAGGAGCATCCACAATTTACTGCCTGGTGGTTCTTCTGAAATCTTGGAGCAATTCTAGCCCCGATTATTATCTGCTAGCTGCATAACATATGCTGCCACTGACCATTACATCCCTTTTATAACCGTAAAGCAATTTGTGGCTTCTTCAAACCATACCCCACCCCATTGTCTCCCTGCCTGTTTTATTTATTGCTGCTTTTGCCCCACCTCAGTGCAGCGGTCAGGGGCTGTGTGTAACAGCATGATTATACAAAGCTTTCTTTCCACAGCCCTTGGGGTCATCAGAATATCCTCTGTTCTCTGCTCACAGTAGCTGCAGTACTCCCAGATCAGACGACCAGGCACTATGAAATGTCTGTCTGAAGAGGTAAAGAAGATTGATGCGGGGGGAGGATGCAGGGGTAGGAGTTGAGAGCATCTCAACGTAGAGATATGAGATGGGGAAAGGTGTGGAAGGTAGGAATTCCAGGTACCTCTGAAGATTAAGATGAGCAAGCAGATAAATTAAGGATTTGTCATCTGGAACACCAGAGTATGGGATAAAGAAAGGCTTAACCAGAGCACCAGCGCAGGAAGAAAAACTGGGGGACAAAGAGAAAGAATTTATGAATGTGGATCAGTAAAACAGGATTAGTGAAGCCTAAAGGGGAAGATTTAAGGTAAAAGAGTAAGTTTTTTAGGGAAGAAGGGAATAGACGACAACTGGGGAAAGGCAGGTAAAGCCTGGAAGAAAGATGAAAGCAGACTGAAATAAAAGAGGGAGGTTTGTTGCTTTATGGAAGGGCTGGTGATTAGAACATGCTGATAGAATGAAGTATTATTTCAGAGGTATCTCTGCTTTCAGGAGACATGATTATGCATAAGCAAAACATCCTGGAACCTCCTGTAAATATAGTCATGCCAGGAGGTCTTGAGTTTTCAGTGTCAAGGGGCTAGCAATAAGCCAAACACCTTTCTCACTGAGTCAGTGAATCCCGCTTGCTTTGTATTTTAATTTAATATTTCACCTTCTGCTTTCTTCTGGAACGCTTTGATAGCTTTGCTTGTCTCTGAGGAGAGAACCGCTGTGGCTTCTCAGTGAGGATGGTATCTGGTAACAAATCCTGCCTTTCTGCAGTTACCTGGACGCAGAGGATTTTCATTAACTGCCAGGCAGGCTGAGTCTGCTTTGCAGTGTCCTCGGGTTCAACTCACACACGTGTGCAGGAGTAGAAGGAGCCTTCCCAAGAGAGCTGCAGCTCCTCCTGGCTACAGAACATCCTTCTGTGGCTTTTCACCACCCCACACAAGGTCTTAGTAGTTGTTCTGTAATATATAATCCTGCCTAAAATTGATTTGAAGATGTCCCTCCTTATTGCATGGGGGGTTGGACTAGATTGCCTTTGAAGGTCCCTTCCAACCCAAACTATTCTATGATTCTAATGACAACCAAGGCTCAGTTTTGGGGACTGCTCCCCTTCCAGTCAGCAGCAATGCACCTTCAGCAGTGGTGAAGGCACACACTGGCTGTGGGTGCGGTTCTGCTCCCTGGCCGGCATCACCATGGTTGGTTCCTTGGGCTTTCCCCAGGGTTGTTTTATCAGCCTGTATCAGGTTTTCTGTTTGGTTGTTAAATACTTCTTGTGTACTTCTATGGACATGTACTGGCAAGAAAAGAAGGAACCAACGCTGTATGTTTACCTGTGCCTTGCACAACACAGATTGACTTCTATACTGAAAGGCAAATGCTAAGTAAGTTTGATCTATGAAGGTGACTATAACTTGATTTGTCAGGCTTTTTCACTGTGAATCGCCTGTGTTCTGCCCACATGGACACCGACATATTCTTCATGTATCTATACATATCATTGCATGCTTATGGTTTATTTAAATGTTTTTATTGCTGCAAACAAAGTGATCATTTATTCAAACACTTGTTAAAATAACACAGTTCTTAATATTGTTTGGTTCTCTCATTGTGGTAAGGTTAGAGATAAAAACTGCTAGGAGAGGCCTTGATTTTATAAATGCTGTTTTCCTCTTGGACACAGGCAAGGCAACTAAAAGTGTACATTTCCTGAGCAAAGCAGGTGTGACAAAAGAAAGGATAAATATGCTGGCACCCTGACTGTATTCAAAAGAGTGACTTGCTGAAGATGGCAAAATTGAATTGGCAATTGCTCACTAGGGAACTGGGATTTCTTTGTTGTTTAACTGCCACGAGAATATTCATTTCTCTTCCTGAGGGATGTTCTGTCTTCCTTCCCTGAAAAGCAGGATTAGAGCTGAGCTGCCTTGAAACAACTCACTGAACATTTGAAAGATCAGAAGTACTTGTTCTAATGCTGTTCTCATCATACATCACTTACATTTCAAACAGTATATGGCCAATGTCGTATCACCTGCCTGGGGCAAATTAGGATATCTTGGGAGGATGGTGCAGACCTGGGCAAATCCAATTGCTCCTGCACTGATAGAAGGAAATCAGACCTCAGAGAAGAGCCTCCCGTGGCAGGCATCACGTAACCACTTACGACACCACTGGAGTTAGTCTTTCCCTTGCTTTCTCCTGCTCTCAGGACTTTGCCCTAATAGGCTGTGTAAAGGGAATGGTATTAGGAGAAGCTATGCATGGTGGCCATTCAGTGTGCCCTCCTTGGGAAACAAAATGGATTAGCACTGAGTATGCAGGGAGCTCGAAACTGGGGTGAAGGATTCCACTGCCCTGAGGTTTACCTTGCTCCAGAGCCAATATGAGAATGATGAGAGACAACTTCGTTTTCTTCCCTTTCTGCCCTAAGCTCTCACTACTGCATCTACAGGACAAGACACTTTGAGTACTTTGAAGTACCTAGATATGAGGAGAGCGGGCTGTCTAAAAGAAGTATCTCAGCTCTCCCTCCTGTGTAAGAAAGCCCTGGCTTTAGGCTGAACAAAGCTAATGACCTTAGAGAACATTTCTGTGCAGCAGAGGCATATAATCCTTCTAAGCCATGATAAGAGCTGCACAAAAAGCTAGAGAAACTACCTAAATCTTCCTTCAGAAACTGCCTGAATCCACTGGTAACTGATTGTTAGTCACCATCTAAATCTTCCATTTAGTTAACTGTTATGTTTGTCAACAGCAGAAACCTGAGATAAAGGGAACGTAGACTTACAAGCCTGCTCTGAACATGCAGCTGGTTTTATTCCACGCAAAATGGCTTTCCCACTAGGACATTTTGGCTGCATAGGGGTGGCTCATAAGAGCTCTGAAAAGTAGGACCTAAAAGCTACCTCTGCACTTTCCTCATCCTGAAAGCTGTGTCTCAAAGGAACACATAAGTGCATGGTGGAATTGTTCAGTGGGGCTTCAGCCATATACAGGTGCTGTGTGAATCAAGCTGGCACTTTACTTAAGCCCGGAATGCTGTAACTCTTGATAGCTGTTCTCCACAACCAGAGTTCTGCACAATGCAATGTCAGCCTCCTTGTTTAATTACTGAATGGCCTGTGGGAATGATACTGCATGTGGTAGCTCACATTCTGACAGCTTTATTTTCACAAAGTAGGTGTTAATGCCTGAATAAAACATACAACGTGGAGCTCTCAGGGCAAATTAATTCACAACCTGCTGGTGCTGAAGGTTAGTGTTTCTAGAAACTAGGAGTGTATGCATTAGCTTACCTGTGGTCTTGAGAATATTTGTATTAGTATATTTAGAAGTGTCTGGATCAGTTTTATTGTGGGGTGTTATATAGGTCAGTGAGATCTCAGGGTAGAATTTCCACACCTAAAATGCGCCCACCTGCTGAAGATTCTGCAGGTTCAGTTTTCAAAGCAGAGATTCCTGGTAGGATTGATGGCCTTGGTGGCAATGAAATCCTTCCCTGTTCTTTTAGTAATAGACCTT
>JAVHNF010058829.1:27009-45412 GCA_034783455.1 Micropsitta finschii
GATCTTACGTGTTAGTTAAATAACGTCTGCTCTGGTGTGGCACCTCCACTGGTGCCCATGAGCAGTCAGCCACAATGCCTGGGGTAGGAAGAGTTTATCCAGCCAAGCAGGGCTGAAATGGCAAACCCAGCCCCCTGCCTGCATCGCAGGGCTGTGAAACGAGAGGATGCTGGCTCTTGGGACAGATGGAGAGGAAAGAGAGACAGCCAGAGAAAAACACAGCCCCAGCCAAGCAATATGTCCGGTTACCCAGCTCCCCCCTTCCCTTTAACGTTAAAGTCATACGAGTGCATTATGTGGAACTGAGACACCTCTCTCAGGACCGGGCTTTTATCATGTGCAGGCTGCAGGGTGAGTGCCAAGCCAAGAAGCATCGCTGTGTATCTGGGAGTCGGTGACAGACGGGAGAGTCTGATCCCTGCCTCCCAGCACTGCAGGAGAGCTGCATGGAGAAGACGAGCATCCTGTCTCTCTCTACCTTTTTCTCCCTCTTCTTTTATAACTAAAAATGTTCACATTCACATTAGCCTTCTGTAACCGCCTCTAAAGGCGTGCTGGAGCCGGGCTTTATGAATATCCACAGAGTCTCTTGGGAGCAGCAAGAGCCTCTGAAGAAGCAATATTTGGATGGGAAACTTATGTCCTGCAAGCTGGCAAGTTGCAGCCCTGACACAGATTTCCGTGTAACTGCAAAGCTCCCCGCACAAAGGGTTTAAAGTCCCTCCTGCCTTCCCCTCCTTCTCCTCTCCATTATTTAACAACTGGCTATGATTTACATGGCTCATTAATGCAATGGTAACAGACACGCGCATCCCCAAATAAGCCAGAAGGTTTATATTTGACCTGGGCCCTCTGTTCACTGCAGATGCCCCGGAGGACATGAAGAACAGTGATCTGAAGTGATTGCATTGGATAAGGACGTTTCACAGTGCAAACACAACTGGATGCAAGCATTTAATTTTTAAAACCACGGCTATTGGAGTCCCTTTGAGGCAGCAGAAACAACAATTCAGCTCCCGCCATGGACTTGGCTCTTTCTTCTCCCTGAGGACCCAGAAGGGAAGCAGGACCAGTTTCAAACTGGAGAGGGTTCATCAGGAGCTTGGCTGGGATTGCTCCGAATGCTCCCTTTCCCTCCAGGTCCCACCTTGGATCACAACAGAGGTCTGGGGTGTCCCTGAGCCATTCGCCCCCTCCAAACCCTTATGCTCCAGCAGCGAGCAGGTCAGGCTCGGGGATTATTTGTCCCCCTCAGGCTGGGTATTTATTGCTCCATTTTGGTTATTGCAGAGTGAGGGGAAGCAAAGGATAGGCTTTAAAATGATGATTGCACAATAAACGGCAGCATCTCTGCTTATGTGCTGAGTGCCCACAAGCAGCTGTTAGTTAAACACCCACAAAGGTTTGCCTTGATGAGGTGTGTGACCTTCCCCCTTCCTGCAAATGTCTTAACTCCATCAGCTCCTTGCCCTTTCCCAGGCAGGTGCTAGGAACCGAGGAGCTGGAGGACAGAAAGCACAAGCTCGGGCTCAGCAGGAGGGGATGGAGGAATCCCCAGGGACCAATGCAGTTCCCGGAGCTCCCTTCCTGCCGTGCAGACCATCAGGCTCAGAGGCAGTGATATGAGGAAAGGAAGCCTGCAAAAGCCACTGGAGTAGGAGACGAGATTGCTGAACACAGGAGGGAACAAAGCAGTGAGACCGTTCCCGATTCCTCATGTGCCAAAGATTCCCCAGGTTACCCCCTCGGATGACTCTGAGGAAACGTTTTCATCTGCAAAGTTTATTAAAGAGGATCCCAAAAGAACCATGAGAAGGACGGATCCTTCAGAGACATAAATAATTCTGGTTCCACCTATTCACATCTTTTCTTTGCCTTTTTAACCCCAGAAGAGAGCTGGACCCCAGCAATTTCAACCCATGGAAGCCAGCACACGGTTCTGTGCATCCTACAGCCGCTGTCCTTGATTATCCTCCTTACACCCTCTAAGACCTCCTGTGACCTGCACAGCTCTTCCCACCTGAACAGCTCCCCACTATTTACGCACAGAAGGATGATCACAGCCTCTCTTCCCGGCTCCCTGGGCTGCAGGAAGCATCAATGGATGATTTGGCAGGCGGGAAGGTTTCCTGGGGAAAGCAGGGGAAGCAGCGCCTTGCCTCGGTGCCAGCTCCACCCCCAGGAGCTCTGGCACCATCCGACTTGGAGAGGAGGAGAGAGGTTTTGAGGATGTTACCTTGGGCTTGCACAGAATGGGTTAGATCGAGGAAGACCCAAGTTAAAGGCTCCAGGGTTGCTCAAGCCCTGGAGCACCTATAGCAGCTGCCTGCCTGGCTGTGAAGGGGGACACGGTTGGAGCCCAGGATGGTGAAAGGCTGCTCTGATCCAGTATCTTTACAAGGAACCAAGATGGAAAGAGTGGAGACAGCTGGCCCTGCACCCCTCCAAGCTGTCAGCAGTCCTGGAGGAGACAGGCGGGATGCTGCTGGGTCTCCATGGGGAGCGAGCTGGGAAGCGCAGGGATTATCTGCAGCAGCTTTTGGCTCCGTCTGAAAGGAAGCACTGGCGGCATTGCAAAGGGTTAGAGCAAAGTGAAGACACTGAAGCACTTCTCAAAACACCCCTGTGGGCTTATTAATTGCAGTATTGGCCCTTCCGCCTTTTCCAGCAGGTTCCTGGAATGGGCTCGCAGCCAGCTTGGCTGCGGTTTTGTTTATTTTCCAGCTAATGGAGCAGCAGGATCAGTTCCAGCTAACAAATCTGGCAGAGTCGGAGAAGCCATGTCCAGCTCCCATGGATAATTTGTAACACACACCTGGTAGACACTCGTTAGCAGCACAATTAATCCAGCCCCATGGCAGAGGAATAGGAGCGCCAGGCAGAAGTGGCTGTAAATCATGGGAAACCCATCACCAGAAGAGCCCTAGAAGCACATTTGCCCTTGATTGTCACTGGTCACTGGTGGATGGGAAAGCTGCACTTGGCAATTTGGAAATGTGGCAGCACACGCAAGAGCTTGGCTGTGATCGTCCTCTGTGGCACCTCTCCTGGAAGTGGCATCCGAGTGCTGCTCAGCTGGCATCACGCTGCAGATGAGTTCTGTATGTGACTGTCCAAACTGAGCCACAGGTGCTTGTTACCAACCCCATTAAGCTTTAGACAGCACTTGAGCCTTGCTCATCTGTGCCGGGTTATTTCAGACATGGGGCCTGACACACATGGTCCAGCTAAGAGCAGGAACAGCCAGAAACCTGCATCCCCAGTCCTGCCGGTGGGGCAGCACAAGCCGGGTGCTCCGGTGGGAAGAACAACAACAAAAATCAGGAAAATCAAGGAAAGGGCAGGAGCAGGCCAAGAACAAACAAAAACGGGTTTCAAAATTCATGGCGTTTGCCTTGTCCCGCAGCTTGAGTTGGATTTCATTGGGTGCCACCTTCCTTTCATTGGGTGCTCCCTGTGAGCGCTGGGTGCTGCTGAAGTTAAGGTGTGATAGATTATATGAGCCTGTAATGCTAAGTAGCATGGAAATGGTAGAAGCTCCTTGGAACGATAAGTCACTGTCAGCCTTTTTCCCAGGGTATTGTTGTAATTCCAAGCAGGAGCTCTTGCTCTGCATGGCACATAATGGACTAAATTCTGCAGGAGTGTCTCCCCAATTCCATGTCCATGTTAGCGTCTCCTCTTGGCCCAGAGTACCCTTCATTCCCATTTGTATTCAGACACCACTGCAGCTCCCACTTGAAAATACGAATTGGTTGGAAATTTAATTCCATTTTTAAATTATTGCTCAGCTATTTTATTTTTTAAGTGATTTTTTAAGACTGGGGTTTATTTCCTGTAATATCGGCTGCACTTTAATGGTTGTGACTCCCTTGTAAACAGATTTAGTTGAGGGATATAAACCATGTTTGAGGATTTTGCATCCTCTCTATTGGCTGCTGCAGGAATATAGTGTGAAAAAGCTTTAAGCCTGCCCACAGGTCCAGACCTTTTATATGCAATAGGGGTGTCTTTCCCCATCCAATCACCAGTAAAGCAGAGAGTACATATTGTAAATAGGAGTGTTGCCTGCTAAAAAGCTCAAGTGCTCTGCTCTATCTAAAAGCTTTCTGTTCAAGTAAGTAACTTCACCAACCCATCTTCCTGGGGTGAGCATCTGTTGTAGGTGCCCACCATGACAATATCCACTGTCATGTCCAATTCTGTCATTGCCCAGAGACTTTCAGCAGGTCCCTCTCCTGCAATATGCTGGAGATCAGAAAAAAAAATGAAGCTCTTTGATAAATATCTCACCAGAGGCCTTCTTTGTACCTGTCCTCCCTGAACAAACCATCTTTTGTATGAGTATTATGGTAACATGAGTTTTTATACAAAATCTCTGCTTATGCCATTGAAGCCTTTATTTTGATTTCCTTAAAAAAACAGGTGCCTTCCCCTTTTCCCTTTTTGTGTTTGCATCCATGAGGGCACAGACATGTCATAAGAGGATTACTCAGGATTCAGCCTCCCTCAGGTTCTCTTCCATCTTATAACCATTTATTAATATTAGGAAGAGCTCTTTTTTAATAAACATGCATATAATAGAGAATGGGTTTTTATATGAGCAGGGTGCTGGCATTAGGAAATCTCAGTGGCTAGGCTGAATGTTCAAGGGGATATCTTTGTGCACAGAAGCATAAACTGCAAGTGTCTGAGGATAAAATGAGCTGCACCACACAGAAAGCTGGCTGCCTTTTCTTATTTAAACGTATGAGTAAGCACAGGATACAGGACACAAAGGTGGAACAGCTCTGAAACTGCTGGTGTAGCATGCAGAGAACACTGGCAGAGCTAGTTTAAAGCAGCATCACTCTCAGGTATGATTACCCCCGTCAGGCACCCTTTTCAACACACAATATTTCAGTTGCTTTTTTTCCTGTTTCCCGTGGCAGAAAGACACCATTCCTGAGATCTGTTTGCATCAGCTGAATGTTATCTTTGACTTCCTATTCATGCTGCAGGCATAGAGAGTTTAGGGAAAAAACCCTATCAACCGATGGCTGCACTGAGGACAGTGCAGCTCTGACTGATGTGGCAGCCTGTGCCACGCACCTCTGACAAGGTGCCACCATCAACCGGCTCTAATGGTACAAATGCCAAATCATAGTCTCAGTGTCTCAGTGAAGCAAGATATGACCCGTCAAGAGAAATTCAGCTGTCCTAAGATCTGTTCTGCACAGTGAGACTTAAAAGAGTGGGTTAAAGACTTCTTTGAGAGCCTTGAGCTGTAACAGCAGAAGGGAGAAACTAAAAATGGGCTCTTCTGATGTATGCACCAGATGTTCCTCTGCAACCAGCCTCCTCTAACTTCTAAAAGAGTAACTAAACTATTTCAGTTTCCATCCACATTTACATTGTATTTGTAAATGATGCTGTTGCAGAGTCTCTTGATCAGTTCTCCTTCAGGTTAGCTATGTTGCTCTCATTCCTTTGCATTAATCGCTGCAGTTCTGTTCATACTGATTGATCAGAAAATGAAGGCACTGAAAACGGAGATGAAACGCGTGGGTAATGGCTCGTGGCTTTGGTAGTCTGTGTTAACGTGACAAGACAGAACAGTAAACTGAGAAAGAGTTCTCCTGTGAATTCAGTGCCCCCATTCTCTCTCCTCCTTTATCCGAAGGGCTGAGGAAACCTTTCTTGTTAGCCAAGACAGCTTGGTGCTTCGGCTTAATTTTCATTGCATAATTTTAAATACAGATCCTGCCTACAGTGCTGCAATTAATGGATAGCCTAAAGACTTATTATTTCAAACTAATTGATGTGTAAGAGAGTTTAAATAACATGAGTGGTAAGAAATTGTTAGGAATAACTTCTGTAACTAACTCAGAATAATCCTTTTACTGTTATATTCGCAGGTGACTTACCATCTTGAATGTAATGCCTGTCTGTATTCCTATATTTCTAAATACATTTCCATAAGATGGGGAAGAGATGACATTTTATAGACATAATAAGCTTACTAGTCATATAATCTTATTAATAATCTTATTCATTTCTGATACTTGTCTGCCATCAATTGGAATAGTCCCAAAATTTAAGATCCATTTCTGTTATCCTCAGCAAACATGTGCTTTAAACAGAGCTTTAAACCAAGCAACCAATGTTTTTAAAGCATTCTTCTGCTTCCTCAAATAACTTGATCACTTATGAAAGGCCTTTATTTTTCTAGTGTTCATTAAACTTATCTTCAGTTAGATTTTTATCAGAATTGGCATCAGAGAACACACTGTAAAGTTGTAAGACCTCTCAGGAATTCTTTAATGCTTTTGGAAGATGTCAAGTACCAAAGTAATAATAAAACCCTGATAGAGCATTAAAAAGATAAGTTCTTATCATGGAGAAGAGGTTCTGTTCTGCTGCCAATCTTTTCCCCCCCTTAAATAAGGTTTTGCATGGTAGAAAACTTTTGCAAGATAGAGGTGACCAATAGTGATACACAGAAATGAAATCAGATTAAAACCAAATTGAAGCTCTAAGGAGATCATGTTATACATTCTGATGGCATGCCTCTCAGTGGAAAGAAAAGCAAAGGACTTAGGGAAGTTCCATGAGATTCATCTCTGTTGGGGCTTGACCCTCTGGTGAACTAGACTTTGGTGAACTGTATTAACTTCAAAAGGAGAGAAGCCAAGGACCATGTCCAGCACATACTGATGTCAATAGAAAAGTTCAATCTTCCTGTGGTAGGCTTGAGATCTGGATGAGGCCCCAGTGTGACCCACTGAGATCAGTGAGGAAGGGAGGTACCAAAGGAACTGATTTTCTATGTAGTTTTAAGTTGTAGTATCTCTTATTTTCCTGTCTCTGCGGGTTTCTAGGGAATTTGTATATCCCTTTTCCTGGCAACAGGAAGGTCTGGGCACAAAATTCAACTGTGTTCTTGGCAATATCATTAAAAGAGGATTTTAAGATGTTCAACTACACAGCAAGATGAAAAGCATACCATAGTTGCTTTGACACACACATTTCCTGTCACCATAGCTCGCTGAATGTATCCCACTGCACTTGAGAAGAGCTGACCTCAGATCTGTGCTGGCTGGTCAGGCTGCAGCATGATCAGGGTGGTAGTCCTTCACCTATAATAAGCAGTAAGAGGGCTAAACACCTTTAGTGGTTTCCCTTCTTCATGGAGCTCAGGTGCTCAGCAGAAACCTAGGTCAGGTTGTACACAAAGAGAAGGGTGGGCAGGTCTGGATGCAAGAATGGCATCTTGGAATTTGTGACCTCAACCTGTCTGTTGAAGCAGGCTGAGATTTTAAGCAGCAGCCTGGTCCTGTTTCCTAGACTTTCATGCTTTGCAGTTTCCTTAAATTGCTAAGGCAAGACAGTTGGGACCTCTGAAACGCAGCTTTTGCACCTCTCCTTTGTAAGTCAGATTTCCTTCAGATCTCTGTTGAGCAAGGAGTATGCACCTCATGCCATTTTGTGCCTTCATTTGACCTGAGTGTTTCATGCCTACACTTACATGGTTGCCAGTAGATCCAAAACCCATCAAAGTCAATCAGTGTCTTCTTGTGGACTGAAGTGAACTTCGGGTATGCCCTTTAACGGGCATGAGTTCAAGCACAGCAGTGGGATGGGCTTTGTCTTGTTTATCCAGCTTTATGAAGTTACCTTATATGTCAGTTTTTGCATTGCAGGATGCTTGCTGAACATGACTGCAATGGAGTTTTCTGCATGGTTCATTTGAACTTCATGGGCAATTAGAGAGTTGCTCGAGTTTGCAGTAGTCGGTGTTAAATATAACCTTAGGAAAAATGTTTAAATAAAACCCAACTGAACTGACATATTAATCCCTTGAATTTAATCATGAGGATGGCTCCATTAACCTCCCATTGCATGGTACTGCTTAATCCAGTAATAGCTGTACAGGCAAGAAGAGAAACATTTTTGCCTTTTAAGTTCATTATAGTACTGGGAAGTAAAAACCCTGAGGCTGTTTTTAAGGAGGCTGAACCTCTAGGCAGTGCTGCTCTTACACTGAGCTATAAAGTTTTTAGGAGTTGTAGTTAGAATTCCACACTGAGTATGCTTCTTGAGTCCAAAAAACCCCCGAGTGTTATGAAATGTAAAGGAATGAGAAGTGGTGGATATATGGATGAAATAATGGTGGAAATAGAGAGATGGGAATATAATAGTAATATATAAACACAGAGCAGCCATAAACAGTTTTAAGCTGCGTATCCTTAGTAGCTATAATCCATCTCCATTTGGTCTTCATTACATAATATACATCAATATATAAATTTGAATCGAGTCCCGACTTTTTGCCAGTATTAAACTCAGCCTCAAAACTTTCCTGACACTTGAAAGCACACAGGCTAAACCACTGGGAAATGGAAAATCATTTCTGGAAGATGGAAAATGAGGGACAGAAGCTCCGTCTCTGCTGTTAAACTTCTGCCAGGCTCTGATTTCTGTCATTAGCTTGTTATGTTAGAAAATAATGGGTCAGTCACTACATTGGCTCGTGTGTGAGGAAAGTCAATGCCCATCTCTGCTAATAGTAAAGAGGAAGCCAGGCTCCTGTTGTTAATGAGTTGGGAAATATTTTGGAATAGCCTTCGTTGTTGCAAGGGATTACAGGACTGCAAGTACTTGAAAAGATTTTCAAAGAAACTTCCAGGGCTTTGATCTTTATTCAGAGCGTGCTTGCTTTCTAGTCTAGAAACATTCATTTTTAACAGGATATTAACACAAGGGCCGACTGCTCAGTAATTTTCCAAGCAGACTTTTCAGTGAGGAGCCATCCCACAGAGGCTTTCTGATGTGAAGAGCTGTAGTCAGTGCAAGGTAAACTTCAAAGTGCAGCGTAAGGCTTTATCAGTGCGATTGTTTGAACTGATGACGGCTTCTAAACCTCTGTGCAGTTCTCTGGCAGTTATCGATGACATGGCAATTATAGTGAGCAGGCACCTTAAGAAACAAGCCCTCTCAAGATACACAGACCTCAATATATGTTAGGAGCTCTTAATGCTCAAAACAGGCTTGAGAGGCTGGGCTGAGTAAGAAAGGCAGAGCAGGGTGTCGCAGTAAAGGAGGTGCCAGACTTCATCATAGAATGACTGTGTTCCTTTTCCACTGAGCAGCGCAGTGATGCCACCAGAGAAAGAGAAATAGATTATTGATTTCCTTTTCATTGCCATGTTTGAGAGGAAACCTCTGTGCTCGGAAGGAATTTTCTGATGGTACCTGTTAGGGGTGTCCTGCCAAGAGTCAGGCACAGGTAACACTATAATTATCTATTAGCCAGGTGGATGTGGGAGACTGGCAAGCACTTTGTTGAGCTGTATTCAGAGTTCAGCATAGGCAAGGATCCAGAAGCTGTGGTGTGGGTTTCACCACATGTTTTTCAGATGTGTCCTTCATTGGCTCCCAAGCCCTCACACAGGAGGCCTTGAGCACCTGAAGATTTCTTTGCCTGTCTCTCCCCTCTTTTAAATATAGCCAGAATCTCTCTCTCTGTGGGACAGCTCCACTTTTAGGCAAAGCACGTTATACATAAAGTGGCCCCACAGATTCCAGGGCCCCCTGGAGACATCCTGCTCACTGCCATGGTGCTGTGCAGCTCTCAGAGTCCCATGTTCTCCGGTCCACCTGGGATTTGAAGCATTTCTGGAATACACTGTTGCTGTATAACCTCAAGATGTCATTTAAAAGGAGTTTCCAAGGGACTGTTATGACCTCTTGAGCTGAGAATTACAACACTGCTACTCTTCCAAGGTCTGTGCTGTTGGACACTCAGCTGCTTGTTCACAGGGGGCCTTTCCATAGAAGTGGAAAAAAAAATAACTTGTTAGAAGGCAATGGATGCTCTGTGGGGTTTTATGTTGTTTGTTTTGAAGACAGTATCCAAAATATGGACAGTACTTTATAAAAGGATCAGTTAAGAAGCTCTATTTGAGCTGTGCCACTAGAGTCATTTACCCTGGATCCACCCCAAGATTCTGATGATAGATGAGACTTCAGTAGAGTTTTTGTGGATTTATTGCACTGGAACTGAGCAGATTCTCTTTTACTTGCAGTGAAGCTAACTTAGTGCAGTGATAATGGAAAAGAGCACAATTAGCCTTAAAATGTGATACATGCTTGTAGAAAGGGGGTTTGTTTCCCCATTCAAACTAGCTCAAATTATCTTTATTTATATGCATCCTGAGATGCATAGGTCACGTATTTATGGAGCCTGCAAAAAAACACTTGACAGCCTAAGAAAGCATTTTATCCACAAAAGGAAACAATTACACAAAATAGTCATCAGAAAAGAAGAGCGATTCCAAGTATACAGCTTACAAGGCACAGTGCAGGGCTTTGCATGAGAATAAACTGCTGTACTGATGAAGAAATGAGAAACAAAAGTGATTGTGAAGAAAATCCTCCCACAGCATTCAGTAAGAGCTCTCTCTTTAAAGAAGATGCAAGAGATCTGAAATTACTACTGATAATACAACTGTCAGTAGGGAATGATCACCAGTTGATGCTTTTGCTGTAAGGAGCTTCTCTAACTCAAAACTTGTCAGCAGAGGTACAGTATGGGCATATGCATATATAATACATGTGTAACCTGGGCAACACTGATGGGCATCTCATCACTCAAATGTTGTTGTTTTAATTAGCTCTTGGAATAGATGTTGGTTTACTACCCAGAAAGAAGATACGAGTTTCCTGATGAGAGTGTTAACCCCTAGGAGCCCAGGTCCCATTGGTTTAATTGAGGTTGCAGTTAATAAAGGCGGAAACACAGATTGATGAAGTCCCTCAGGTTACAGTCGGATGCCTTCAGACAGCAGATATTAAAGAATTCATTTACACGGGGACTTGTACATTAGGGAGGCACATCAAATCACCTTTGCTTTAATAGGAAGAGACAAGGTGAAACATGGAAGATAACAGGGGAAGTCGAAGGGGGAGTATATGAACACGGGAAGATAAAACAGGATACAGTTTCTAGACACTTTGTGACATGCTTCGGGTGTTAAAGTGAGTTTTTTCACACCCATCTTGGGACAGGTTCTGAAGGACAGTATCTGGACTGAGCAGCCTCTTGACACAGGAAGGCAGAGGTGACAGAAGTGGATCAGTGAAAAATACAGCTACTCCTGAGGAAGCTATTCCCAGTCTCTGGAATGGAGGCCTTGCAGGGTGGGAAGATCCGGTTGCTGTGTTAGACCTTGTGTAAAGGACTAGGAGAGCTTCATTTGGGAGATAAAGAGTGTGGGGCTGTCAGAGAGAAAGTCCTGGAATTGGTGTCCCTTGTATTTCTCATGGTGTGAAAGAGACTGAGATGTCCTTGTCTGGGGACAGGAATCATTAATAGGAGCTTTCCTGTCAGTGTAAAGACATTCCCAGGCCAGCTGTCATTCACCTAGTGCAGTGCTGTTCCTTGTGCCATCTGTGATACTGAGTGCCTTTCAGCTTTCTTTAATGATTTCATACTTCAGCATCTTTTGAGATGAAACCTCAGCTACCTGAATAGTTTTGTTTACTACTTAGATATATTGTCCTTGAGTAGCTATGTTAAGATGTCAGCATGGTAGCATGTCTCTTTATGCACCTGCTTGCAGTCACTGGGAGAAAAAGATAACATTTAAGTGTTCTCTGCACATGTAGAGTTGTTAACCCCTTTTCCAAGCCTGGATAAACAGCTTCCCAAGAAACTGCATTTCCCAGCTGCCTTCTTTGGGCCATTCTCCCAGCTGGAGGAGGTGGATACATCTGTTATGGAAAGGTCATGCAGGGGAGTCCTGGGTCTGCTCAAACCCATTGTCCTCACCAGAAGTCACACTAAGTGCTGCAAAGGGTGCAGCCATGAGGACAACTAAGCCATGGTTTCTCCTTTGCCTTACCAGCAGAGATCTGTTTAGTGGAAAGAATAACATGGTCCTTAATAAGAAGCTCCTACTGTTTCCAATTAAACAAAAATTGCTGCCTATAAATCACTTGATCCCTAAGCTCTGTTCCTCAATTTCACTCTCCCTGTTATTGAGCCTCCATCTGCTTTTAACAATTCCTGCTACTCATATGTCTTTTAATGCCATATCCCTCCAGAATGGCTTTCTAATTAAGTAAGCTCTGGAAATTAAAAGCAGCAGAACAGCAGCTTGCTTGTTCTCTGTACCCTTAATCTGGGAGTCCTCCATGTGCTATTTTGGAAGCTAAATTGAGGTCGCTGACATTATGCATATTTGTTGTCTGATGCAGTCTTAAAAGCCCCAAATCCTCTATTAAAAATTATCTTTAGGCACTTGGGTCAAACATTTGCAGGAAGAAAAATAAGTATTTGGAGCTTTAGCAGATTTAGAGCAACGGGGGAGGAGTGAGAAAGGGGCCACAATCTCAGACCAGTATTGCTGTTGCAATACGCATTCCCTGGCCAGTGAAAAGATCAGTGTTAGTGGTGCTAACAAAATAAACATTCACAGTGACATCTGAAAAGGAAAATGGGAGCTTTGCTCAACAGAAACAGCTTGGAGAGGTTGAAGTCCTCCTTTTGGTAGCAGCTGTGCAGGGACCAGCACTTGCCTCTTGTCAGAATACATTCTGCTGAGATTACACAGATGAAATGAATGCAGTTGAGGTTCTCATCAGAAAAGCAAAAAGAACAGGTACTGTGTATGTGGAATTAAATATTATACTGCATGTGGGTAGTGCCACATGGATGGATGCAAAATATGGATGCAAATCAGTATCGTATTTCAACTGGTGAGTGAATACACTAACCAAATACACCCCAAAAAGTCATTGTTTTGGTATTTTGCTGCTCTATGCCTCAAGGGGAAATAATGCAACATAAAATTGCAATCAGAACTTGAAAAATGTGAAAAGCTTTTAAAAACTTAAAGAGTTTGCTGTTGGAAGTGCCAGAGATTGGTGGAGATCCCAAATTGTTTCATCTTCAGAGTGCGTATTTACCTGGATTGTTGAGCCAGGGTGTTTGGATTGGTTTTCATTCATAATTCATTGCGTCATTCATGGAAAGAAATAGTGTGCGCAGGGAAACAAAGTATTTATGAATAATGCAAAATAAGAAAGATTTCAGAAGAGAGATGAAAGAAACACAAAGCTCAAGAAACTGGCCTTAAAATTGTGTCCGGAATGGAAAATCTGAGGCTTAAAATAGTTTACTTGGAGTCATATCAAATTTCTGCAGAGGAAGAACTTCATCAAAACAAACATGGCCACAATTAATGGTTTTGATTCAATCAAATTGCATTTTGGTTGGAGTTTTTCACCAAAATGCGTAACAAGTTGTGTTTCAGACATGAATTTCTTCAGACATCTCTGCTCAGAGATTAATTCTTCAGATGCTTTTGAAGTAGTGACCCTTCTGTTATTTCTGAGTTGCAAGTATATTCTACAAACCATGTGAGCTGGAATGAATCCCAGTCCGTGTGGAAGTGGGTTGGGTTTGCAGCAGATAACTGCCACTAGCATGGGATCTGTCATCAGGAGGATGATTCTCTGAGGTCTCACTGCTGTGCAGAGGAAGCATGAGGTTCCTCAAGCTCTATGTGGAAGGAAGAGAGCGGAAAAGTGCTTGGAAAACACTTTCATTACTAACTTCTGAAATGCCATTTCTAAGGTACAAGGGGAAGGAGCAGCAGGGCTCATGTTAACAGCTTCAAAGGTGCTGCTGTGGCAGGAAGGGAGATGGGTTCAACATGTTTCCTCCATAGCTTCCCGGATTTCCCTTGGGCTGGCAAGGCAAGGGGGAGGAGGTCACACAGAAGCAGTGTTGTGCATCCACACACTGGCTTCAAGTCCTGGTAACGGGTGTTGGCAACACCATGTTATTCATGTGATGGTTTTCTTTGTGTTCTTGGTAGAAACAGGAGTTCATTAGATCACTTGAAAGTATGCAAGGGCCTACAGGGACTTGCTCAGGATAGTCTAAAACCAGCACTTCTGCTTCTGTAATTCTTCATTGATCACAGTTACTGTGGTGGCTATTTCAATGCTATGTTATTTTGGTAGTTAATAATAACAGCTAGGTATGAATGCTTTAAATAGTTTTAATAATACCTCCCACTTCCTTTTCTGAGTGCATTTTCCTTGCTTTGAGCTGAATGACCATATTAATTTTCCCCTCCCACATTCCAAGGAAAGGGTTGCTGAGGCCTTTCTCTGAATGATGACCCTTTTTGGGAAGCGGTTGTAGCCAAGGATGCCAAGGAGCCCTTGGAATTGAGAGGGAATGTCAGCAGATCAGCTGGGCAGCTGGCTGGCCACCAGGAGCTCTGAGGCTTAGTAATGTAAAGCCCTGCTTGATTTCTGTCACTGTGGCAAGGGGCTGTAGGTTCAAAGGACACTGTGGGGTTCATCCAGGACGCAAGGATGCGTGAGCCCTTGGTCACCCACACTGCCTAATGGCTGTCTGCAGACAAAGGGCCTCTCCGGCACAGCTTCCCTATGGAAATAGACCCTTGTGGGGTATAGTGAAAAGGCAGGACAGCTGCAATCAAAGCCTCACCATGTCTGCTGTTATTTTGAGTGGGACAACCCAGTAGCCCAGTGGTCCACAGCCTGTTGCAAGCCTGCTTTGGTGTATGTCTGGTTTGATAAGTGATCACATAAATAAGGTGGAGGAGACCTCTTTCCAACTAGAGGCAGCTGAGGATGGCACCTCCCAAGCCAATCCCTACCTAAACTTAATTTCTCTCCTTCCATAACTTGGGGATGGTCATACTGATACTTACCCATTTTGTAAAGCTGATGTGAATATCTGCTGATGGTTTTAAGTAGCCCTGTTGGGTAAATAAACTAAAGGGTAGGTAGCTAGAAGCATATATTCAGGACTTAGAGCTTCTGGCCACAGCCATCACATTCATTTTACATCCCCAATGGCCGTGTTGCAAACACTTAGTGATGGCTCCAAATATTTAAAGTCTTTAACTTACTGCCTGAAAGTAAAGTACGTGAGAGCATGATTTACCTGAACAAGAAATCAAGCGTCCAACCCCTTGGGGGATACTAAAGCTGCATGGAGGTGATATTAATAAATCATTTTTGTTGGGGGTTAAAGAGAGGACATAGGATCTATAAGAGGGCAAACAGTGAGATAACAGAAGGAAAAAGGTTGTCGTGTTAATGGGAACAGTGGTCTAGATAACGATCTGCCCGTCTGCTCACCAGTCTCATTTCCCCCCCTTGTCTGGCTTCAAAATCCTACAAGCAAGTGTAGGTCACCTTGTTCGGTAGCTAGAGAACAGAGAAATGGGGGTAGGTGGACTTGTGATGGGGTGCAACCAAAGGGGACAGCAAACAGAACCTTAAGGCCATGCTGGGCTGGAGTCTGGTGGGATGCTAGTTGTGCAAAGAGGATTTTACACAACCACTGACATGGTACTTAGTCATGCCGTCAGCAAGCCAAGTAAAAGACATACATGATGAACGGCTACGAGGGCAGATTCCCATTAGCGGATGAGCTGTATGTCCCTGTAAAGCCTCAGAATGTGGTTAATGCTGTCTAATATAAAAAAACTCAGGCTTTTAAAATGAAAACAGCTGGAGTTTTTGAGCCAGCTGGTTTAAGCAGGGCAACTTGTTTCTTTAACCTTGACCCACAGCTGGTTGCCAGTGTTGTGCTAGGGCTGGTGGTTTAGGGAGGATCATAACTGATGCACTGTGAGACTGCCATGGGTTTGCAAGCCCCAGGCTTGCTGAGGGTCATGTCTGGCAGTGGGGCTGGGCAGTTGTGCCCAGGCTCACCCATTGTGCTCTTCATTGCAGCTGGAGTGTCGTGTGATAGCTTGGGAGTCAGGGAATGGGCTCCAAGGTGCTTGTCTGGGGCCAAGCAAAGGGAAGGACTGACAGTGCCTTTGAAATCAAAAAGCAAACTAATTTTTACACTCTGATGCAGTTTTAATCAACCCTCCTTGTCTGCTGTCTGCTCCTTCTCAACCAACTTCAACCTTCTCATGATTAGATATCTATATAGACTGTCCCTGGAGACACTGAAGAGAGAGAGGTAGCTCCAGATTCATGTCATTTCTATTAAACGCTTGACTTAGGGGGGATTATCCACTGGAGGCGCTTTAGGATGTGAATATTAGACACAATTGCTATCTAACAACATGCTTATGGTTGCACTGCGTTCAGATAATGTTCAGTTTCTGAGGGATTTCAAGTATTTCCATTGCTCTTAAACCTAATTAAGCAAATCAAGGTTCTGAAGCAAGTTGAGAGCTGAGAGACCTTCTCTGACTTTTGATTTTACATTCCTCCTCCGATGCCTGAGGTGCCCAACATTTACAACTTCAGTAATTCCATGTATGACAATGAGATGGGGAAATGCAGCGGCTCATCTCTGGCTCAGACACGTCTGTATAAACTCATGCCCTTTTATAAAGCTTTGATTTCCAGTGTTCCCGATCCTTTCCCACAATTCCTAGATGGATAAAACATACTGTATGCAGAGCTGCCTCTCCCTGCAGGAACTCTATCTGGCTTTGTGGGGTGCTCAGACACTGCCGCGTATCTGCATCAGCAACCCAGAGCCCAGCTGCAAGCACTCCTGAACAAGGAAAGACTGTGGCACTTGGCATGTGTAGTATCATGAGATCATTTAGGTTTGAAAAGACCTTTAAGATCATGGAGTCCAACCATGAACCCAACACTACCTCTGCCATTGCTGCTGCTTCTGATTAACCCAAGGAACATTTTGTCCCGTGTTTGGCACAAATCTCCCTCTTATTGTGACAGCATCTTTGGGGAACTGTCATAAATAAACAGGACTCACCTTCCCGTCCCTCCCTCCTGTTTTCTGAAGCAGTGAGGGTATTTAGCAGTGAACTGTAACCAAAAGCATGATGGCACCACGATGGTAGAACTTTAGCCTACAACATAATCTCTGGGCTTGCAATATGACCTCGTGAGTGCCATGCTGCCATCACTCTAAAGCAGGGACCACAGCAGTTGCAGCCACTCGATGGCTGAGAAGTTCCCTGGGCAGCAGGAGGGTAGTCCTGGGGCTGCAGGGTTCCAGTGGTGAGCTGGGCAGTGAGAGATGATCAGCACCTGTTCCCCTGACAATACAGGAAGTGTTATCAAAATGGAGACGAAAAGAGGATCCCTCAAAAATTTGTATCTAAAGAAAAAGCCAGAAAACAAAGGAAGTTCAGGTAAAAAAAGAAGGGTTCCGGGTGGAAGAAGGATGTTATGGTAGTGATTGTTGATACAAACAGACACTGAAGTGTCAGGGTGCATTTAATGGAACTATTTGTGCCTCAGACTCAGTGTTTATCAGTACTATGACACTGAATTGGGAAACTGAGGCCAGGACAGCAGGAAAATTGCCAGAAAGAAGGCAGGGAGCCAAAAGGAAAAAGCTAGATCCTAGATCTTGAGGAAGAAAAGCTGCAAAATTTGTCTAATTAAGGAATGTAGAACTAGACCAGGTGAGCTAAGGACGTTGACTTGCATATGTGGAGAAAGGAGAAGAGGCCTCACAAAAATAAAGTCAGAGATGCAGGATGAAAACCAGGACAGAAGCGTAGGGAATGGGATGGGAAGGGCTCAGAGGGAGGGATAGCAGTAAATTCATGTGCTGTGGACAGGTCAAGGATGGTAAGACTAGCAGAGGTCCTAATGTTCAAGTGAAAATCCGTATTACCTGCTGAGAGCCATTGCAATGGGGTGAAGGAGACTTGAAACCAGATAGGACAGACTGAAGCATAGAGCTGAAGGATCAGAATTCATAGCACTTTCATGCATCCTGGAAAAACAGCTCAAAATACAGTTGCCTAAGAAACTATTGCAAAACTGCTGCAGCTACAGTTAGCAGAACCTGACTCCCTCTTTTTAAGAAGGTGTGTGGATGTGTGGATGGTTGGTTGGATGGATGGAGCGGGTTTGGCTTTGGAACTCACCCCTTCTGCTTCCTGCCGTGCTCATATTGGTCACAATGAAAAAATTGGCTTTGTCTTTAACTGAAACCTTCATACACATTGGTGTGTTTTAAAGAACAGATCGTACAGATCCTAATATGGGCACTAAAAACAAAAGCTCTACAAATAAATACTGGGAAAGGACCCACAGCTTCCTGAAGACCGATAGCCAGATTTCTTTCTGCATGCCTTTTGCATCCTGTTGATGATATGACACTTTTTCCCCAGTAATGTCCAAGACTCATACTGCATTAATCAGATAATGTAACTTTCCATGATCTGGCCCTATGAAATGTGATTTAACTTCTTTTCCCTCCCTCAGCTCCTCCCAAATCATGGAATAATAGAACCACAGAAGTGTTCTGGCTGGCAGGGACCTTAAAGCTCACCCAGTTCCAACATCCCTGCCACAGGCAGGGACACCTTCCACTAGACCAGGTTGCTCCAAGCCCTGTCCAACCTGGCCTTGAACACTGCCA
>JAVHNF010058833.1:11192-21866 GCA_034783455.1 Micropsitta finschii
TCTGTTTCTACCAAGATATACGAAGATGAGAGCATCCAGCTTCCATTATTGCAAATATTTTGAACAAAACTCACTGCTAAGTTTGAACTGAACTTGTAAATAGTATTGACCCTCAAAACGATAGTTTTGAATACGAAGTAGTTGAGTTGCTTTTTTCAGCTCCACCCTTGACTTTATTCACAGACATTGAACTGATTGATTCTTGAACAAGAGTCGACTGAAACTCAGTGTCTTAACTTTAGTAGCAATGTCAGAGATGGAGCAATCTCACCACAGGCAGACTTTTCAGAGGACTTACCTGTTCAGTTCAAGTTGCCTGTAAAGAAGGGAAACTGAGTTTCCAGAGGCTTGTAATTGGCAATAAAGGCATTGATCTGCTTGTCAAATTTTATCCCTTCCCCAAAGACCTGAGGAGTCTCAATAAAACAGTCAGAAGTTACTGTTGTGGTTTAATATCTTTTCCCCAAATAGCACATTCTTGGAAGCAAAGGCATTGCTCTTCTGCAACTCCTAGACAAATGCAAAGGTTAGCTTTACAGCAGACAGGCAGCATGGAAGATTTCTGCACTAACTGTTTCCACTTGAATAGGTTATAAGCGCACTGGACACCACGTCTTCAAATAGGAAAAACTACCACTGACTGGCATCCACATGTATTACATGTATTTTTGAGGATTTTACCATACAAACTTGGTCCCACATAATGCTTAAAATGAAGAGGGGATAGGTGTTACACTCCAGAGAAGTTTTGCAGGTGTTTTCTGCTTTAGAAATTCAGTGAGGAGCCGTTGAAGGGACAACAAAGGCATGCAGCCTGCCAGAAAACTTTTTACTCGATGATTCATGATGCTTTTATTACCTGCCTCTAAAAGTTGTTACCAAAAGAATGACTTTGAGCAGTCCAAATATATGTTCATCAAAGCTGTCTTACCTGCCAGCCAGCCAGTCGATAGGTTAGTGTGACCTTCTGCTTCCAGGGCAGCTTGTTTTTGAAAAGACAAATAGCTTTCCTTCTCCTGGATTCAGAGGTTAAGAGGGACAGTCTGTGTAAAGCAAACAAGGCTCTGAAACATCCTTGTTTGAAACTCCCCCTGAAATTCTTGCATTGTTATCATTATACACAGTGTTTTAACATTGCTAAGCTATCACCCAAGCAGCCAACATCCTGGTGTTGTGGGCACAGAGACGTGTACTCCATGGTCACCTCCGCAAGGGTTTGGCTGATGGTGGCCAGCTGGGGAGAGCTGAGCAGCAGGCACCCATCTCCACATGTGATGCTGGGCAAGGGGCATTGCCTTGTGTGAAAAGGGCACCCTGATGGGTCTACATGCTCCCCGACTTGTCCCTGACATCCCTGAGTGGGACACAGGTCCAGGCAGGACTTCCTTCTGCTGCATGGGTACAATGCCAGGGCCTTGGCATTAAGGTGAGGCCTTCCAATGCCCCAGTGCTCTTGAGTGCAGGCAGGAGACATCCGGCTGCGATAAGCAGCTGCAGGTCATAGAATCAGAGAATGATCAGGGCTGGAAAGGACCTTCAGATCATCCAGTCCATTCTGCTCCCATTTTACTCCTAAACGCTGCCTGCCTTTCAGGTGGAAAGGTGAGCAGATGGGTGGTCAGGTGCATTTGTGTTTTAATCTCTCTAAAAGGACCATACAGGTCTGTTAAGCAAATGAGGTGTGAAGCCCCCAGCCAGGATCTATGCCTGGTTCTGGTATTTGCACTTCTCTCATCCCTTTGTCCCCTCTTGCACCCCTTTTTTATTTTTTTTAATTTTCCAGTAGGCATCAATTAGGTGAGAGCTTTTCATTTGAAACATTGGGATTTCTACTTGGCCTGCTAAGGCTGTCAGGTCTAGTTTGCTGCTGAATAGTTCATGCTTTCGTGCTGGACAATGCACAAAGGTTTAAATTGCTCGAAATGTCTAATTGAATTATCCTCAAATTACAAATCAAAATAGGAAAGGCTGTCTCTGGCTCACAGGCTCGCTCACTGGGATGTGTCTGCCATACCGCTGCTTTTCTTTCTATTTTCTTTTCTGCTTCCAACTGTGGCTGTGTTAAATGAAACCTTAAATACTGAAAGCATTTCTGTTTGCATGTGCAGGGGGAAGCAATGCCGAACGTAAAGGGAAATTTATTCACGTTCTGACTCCAAATTCTTTTTGTGCTGCAAGAAAATGAGTTCATGAAATTTATATCAATGCATAGGGAAGCAAAACAGCCAGCTGCTATTTACAAAGAGACTTACTTCCTTTCTTTTTCAGGCACAGTGATATATAATATAAAACACTTTCAGGCAGATATATATAAATACTATTCAACTGGGTTTTTCATGACAGCTCACAGATTAAGGAAACCAACAAGCCAGAAAGATTTGATGCATCTAGCCAGCAGTTATGATAACATCAGCTTTTTAAAGCCTTGCCATTTATACAGTGAGGTAGAAATTAAAGCCTGTAGGATTTTCTTTTTTAAGTTGTTAAGGGAGGCAAAGCTTGGTCTGCATGTGTAACATTTGCACATCCAGCCCCCTCCCCTGCAGCACCGGAGGCTGGTCAAAAACTCTGCTCAGTGCAATAATGGTTCTTTCATGGGCATAATATTTTATGGAATTTCATAATATGTGATAAAGGAGGGTTGACCACTTACCCCCAGCCTCAGCCGTTTTGCTGCTATCCCTGAACTTGTTCAGTGACTGACTGGAGCAGCATCACAAAGTGGGTGTTGCTGCTGCATCCTGTGCACAGCAGCTGCCACATCCCTCCCTCTCCCCAGAAAATTCCCTTTCAGGGGCTGCATGCTTCATCCAGACATTGCTGCCTCCCTCTGTGGCTGCCAGGACATCCCATATTCTCCATGTTAGCCACTCAGGTAAAGAGCCCTTGTCAGGGCTTACAGCACTGCATGGTTGCTCACACTGGGACGGGCTGGACTGGGAGGACACTGGCAAGGCACAGGCATTGTTCAAATGCTCAGTCAAATCAGGGAATTGTTAACCCGCATGGATATACCAAACTGTGCCATGGTGCAAGACAGGAGCAGGAGGACAAGTGTTTAAATATGGCAGCGAGTACTTTTGTTTTAACGAGAACCAAAATAAAACAAGTTCAGAACTTGCCAGGAATCCTGGTATTATTATTCACAGTATGTTTTCCCGAATACTCAAAAAATGAATTAGATTCAGGCAACTTTCAAGGGCAACGTCTCTGTTAGTTTGCAATTAGACAACTGTTTCTGTGGTTTCAGACATAACAGTTACAAAATGGTTTAAGACATAATAGTTACAAAAGAACCTTAAGGAAATGGCTTAAGTAAAATCTTTGTTAAATGGAAGATCAGCTCTGAAGGGATATTTTTGATAGAAAAGAAGTATCTATTAACACTTTAGCAAATGAAGATTAATACCTATTAAAACAACAGTTGTGGATTTTTTCAGCCATCTGTTTGTTCTGGGGGAAAAGGCTACACCTGCATGAAGCAAGCATGCCAAAATCAGAGCATCTTTCAGAAATGGAGAAAGCTGTAATTGGAAATTAATTGTACTGGACATCTATTCAAATGATGTAGAGCTTGGCAATACATGTGTCCAGATGAAATCAGCAAAATTAACTCGATAATGATCGTGTATTACCAAAATCACAGAATACACTGCATCTCTCATTACAAAGCTCTTGCTCCCTCTCCAAGTAATATTAAACACCAGTAATCTAATTTCTGTCTCGGTATCATAATGCTGGTTCCCAGTGATTGGGCAATGGAGGAAGAGCACACCAAGTAACACCAGGCTCTTCAGCATGGCAAGATGCTGTGTCTCATATTATTTAGCAATGTTTTCAGCTGTGCTCAAGACACAACCCTGGTTTTAGGTTTGGAGCTCTTCTGCTGTGCTCTGAACTAACCAGGTTTGCACATAATACTCCCATTGTTTGCTGAAGAGCACCAGCACTTGGGTTATATTTTAACATGCATTGATTCCTGTGACCATGATGAAAGCATGATGAGATCTCAGACAAATGGCAGTGAATTCTGGGCTGATATCTTTACTGTCAGTAGGACTCGGGGAACCTCACCTGAATTTCACCGGGGCTGTGCCCTACCTTTTCCTGTGGACTGGTTTCCCAGTGGTCTCTTCCCAGTCATAGCAGTCTCTTCTTCAAAGTGACATCTTTCTTCTTGCGCTGCCTGGAGGTACCTGGCAACTTTGATGCCTAAAGCGGAGGGCAGTGCCTTCCAGAGGCATTTTCCTTCTCACTGGTCACAAGAATTAAAGACAACCAAGCTGCCTTCCCATTTAAAACAAAATCCTCCCTCCCAGCAGAGCTGACCTCACTTAGGCACCTGGTGGGCCCCGGGGAGTTACTTTAGGCTTCTTCTATGGCTGGGGAAGGAAGAGCTCTGCTGGGAAGGAGGGTTCATGTTGTGATGGCTCCTTGGCTTCAGAGAACCTCACACAAACTGTGCTTTTCACCTCTGTCTGGTAAAGGCATAAAACTGTGAGGGGTGAAGAGCTAAAGAACCACCAAAGGATCCAGGTTTAATCACTGCAAGTCAGTGTTGATCTGCTTAACGATTGGTCTATAATTTGCTTTTGTTACTGTGTGGAAAGGCGAGGGTGAAGTCCACACAGGGAGCTAGAAATGGTGCACATTATCTCTTGTACCAAAATAAACCATGGTACAGATTATAACGTGAAAGATAAATCAATCTAAAAGCAGAGGATGTTGTTAGGGAAACTTGCAGCACTTTTGGCATAAAAAGAAGGGGTTTCTTGAGCTTTGGGGGGATGCAGGAATATATGAGTGCAGTTCCTTCACTTATGAAACACCAGCAGTGCACATATCTGGGACTAAAACTGCAGGATTAGGCCAGACAGAACCAAAACCCAGCCAGACATAGGTGTAAGCAGGAGCTACAAGCTTCTCCAAAACCAGAACAGAAAGTATTTCAGGGAGCAGAATTAATTTGGCCAGTAAAAGACCCTGAAGCCATTCTTCCCTTCAACATTTCTCTTCAATGCTCAGACTATTCTCAACATCATAACCAAGAGGACACAGGAAACTTTTTACAAGTACATTTTTATTTAAAATAAAAATTAATTATGGTGCCTTTTTAAAATAGGGTACTGCACAGTCTGTATATGCAACACAGTTTTTGGTACGGAACATACTTATTGAGCAATATCCTTAAATACTAAATATACATTAATGGCTTGTTTGAGAAACATGACAACATTAATTCTGATATTTTTTTTCTCTTTAGTCATTTAACCACTGATACAGATTTCCTATAAACAACAGTCATTTTCATCTGTACATGTGGTACACAGTCAAGAAGGCAGATCTTAGAATATTTACATTCATGCACTGATTTAGACACACTATTTTGCAGTTTAAAATTATATATTTCTGTTTGTACAGGTGCAGGGAGTATTGTAAATACATATCTACCATAGGCCTGATTCTTCATTGTTTGGCAGCATCTATGGTCATGACCTGGTTGGAGCAGGAGGCCCACACTCGCTTCACATGCTGTGACCATATGGCATGCAAGACTGGACAATTAGGTCTCTGTATAGATACATATCAATATATTTATATCTTATACTTAATAGATCTTTCCTCTTTCCTTCCATGTCTGTTTTTGCACCATCTATCCAAGGTACAGATGCTTTCCTGGGCACACAGCTGTATCGGGTCTGAGCTAGGAAGGGTGGCAGGGCTGGGGCTTCAGCTCCACCTTCCTGGTGCTGCTGAGGGCTGAAAAAACTCAACACTTTGCAGCTCAGGCCCTTAAAGTGCATTCCCTGCCTGTGTTTGTTAGTGGCGATCCTTGAGAAGAAATTGTGAGTTGATGCTCTCCCTCAGACTGAACACAGCAGTGTGCTGAGTCTGTCTGGAGATGGTAAGAGCAGAGCAGTTAGCTTCTGCATAGAAACTGGCCACCTTTGCATCTGCTGGGGATCTGGCTATTCTGTGAATGGACCTATGCAGGACCTTTCCACCCTGATATTTTGGTGGCTGAAAAGAAACTCAAAATGCTTGTAAAGCTGCATTTTGGATTGCCAGTTCCCCACATGCAGGGTCACTGCTTAGTGAATCTCTTATCCATCAAGCCTGTTCCTTTCCCTTTGCATTTAATTATAGCTCAGTAAGGAAGCATAGAAGCCTCTTCTAGAAGACCTTCGCAAGAAGTCTGTAGAGTGTTAAACACAACCTGAAACCACACCAGCAAACTTCAGAAATCATTCCTCAGTGACACTGCTGCTCTAGCCCCTCTTTTGTGAGGACTTACATCTGCTTCCAGTATGCTTTTCCAAGTGCCTTTCTGTAGATCACCTTACATTTTGTTACAGACCTAGCGTTTTCCTAGGGCAGAGTGAATGATAGGTGAGAGAGATTTTCCTTCGTGGTTTTTTTTGTGTTGCTCTGCTTCCAGAAATTGGCATACTTTCTCCTATCTAAAATACAGGGTTGCATCTTCATTATAGTTGTTTTCATTAAAGGGGTAATAAATTTGAAAGCTTTGTCACCAAATTTATACATTCATGAATAACACAGGAAGCACCCCACTTTTGCTGTCAGATTTTCTGCTTGAAGGAAGTCAGGAGCAGATCTAGTGGCACAAATGGAATTATTCTCCTTTTACAGTGCTGTAGCATGGGGTGGGTATGAAGTGTGTCTGGAATTTAATAAAAGTGATGCTCTACTGGCCTATTATTTCTGCTCTAACGTATAGTTTGCAGTTGAAAATGGATTAATAATGTTTTCTAGCTTTTACCTACTCCTAACAACTTAAAATGTGATTGTGGCATGTGCTTGGCTTCCAGCTCTGCCACAGGATTTCCGTGTGACCTTCAGCAAGTTGCCCAATTTCTTCATGCCTGAAGTGTTTATCTTCAAACAGAAAAACAGTTTATAATTAGGTGTACTCTTTGACTGCCTTATCTGTTTGAATCATAACCATCTACCCCAAGGCAGAGCCTAGCACCTCTTGCGTATATATATTTATCATGGAAGAGTCCTAGTCTTGGGTTGAGTCTTAAAGTATAACCAGCAATAAGAATTCCATAGGGCTCTCATTCGCATAATTAATTTTGTGTTCTGTGGTGTATTTTCTCTTGTAAAGTAATTTTCTCTATAGTCCTGAAATATGTTCATGATGCTTGAAACTGACTGGAGAAAGCAATCATTTTCTGCAGCATTTTATTCTTATTGTGCTTAATGTGTCATAAAGTTGGGTTTTGCCAATAGCAGCCTCATATTACCCCATGCTTTGTCTGTTTATATGTGGGCAGGAGAGTGCAAATTCCTATGTGTATGTAAATATCTCTTTGCTTCTTGGTTAGTGTTGATTCTGCCTGGTTCACCTCAGTAGGTCCATCACTCTGTAGACAGTTCTCTGACTTTCTCTTAAAGATTAAATTCTGCTCAAAGCTGGAACCCATGTAAACACTGACATACTTCCCGTAGCACCCCTCTTTCCCCATCCTGAACAGCTGAATTCCCACATTCAACAGCAGATAAGGAAATGTGAACGTCAAACCATAGAGCAAGGCTCTAGATGCTGGTAAATTTAAGTGCAGAAGTGGTGAGGATGCTGCTGATGAGGTGAGGTTTGGGTGCAGCAACAAGCTCTCATTTGCACTTTTAGGTTCTGATGTTGGGCTGAACTAGCTGTGAAGAAAATTATTATCTGAAAAGCAAGGTTGATGAATTTATGGCTTTTTATTATGGTTTAAATCAGCAAGGGCAAAACCTTGATTTCATTTATTGATTCCGTACTTACTTGCTAGTTATATGTTTTAGCTCTTTTCCTAAATAAAGGTTGATTTTTCAAGTTGGTGGTCATCCAGGTATGTTGATTTGCAAATAATATCTCTACATAAATTTAATATTTCATTGCTGTGCTTAGGAAGACATTCTTTACCACTGCCCATTCATTGAAGTATAATGTAGTTAGTGTGCATTTACTTGCATCCTTTCTTTAAAATATTTTTCTACATTATACATTGACAACTGGCATTTTCTGCTCACTGTAGATGGATATATATCCTTTATAGGTAATTTGCATCAACTTCTGTTTGGTTTGGAAACTGAAGTGAAACAAATAAAAATCATCGTATTTTATCCAGGTGTGTTGGTTCCATTTAAAAATAAAGGAAAAAAGATTTTAAACCAGTTTGTTTTGGACAGCTACAGCAGCATGTGAGGTACCTCGAGGCAGACACTATACAGAGCTCTGCGTCCTTCCCAGTGCACCTCACTGCTCACCTGGTGTTTCTGGGCTCTGGAAAGCAGGCTGTGTTGCTCTGGGATCCCCACTTGGAATTAGAATGAGACCACCGAGACCTTAAAGTCAAGTCTCTGTAGCAGAAAGTCTCAGCTTTAGTTAAGTGTATTGTATATTTCTGGGTCTCTGAAACTAACAACAGATTCTAGATTTTTTTTAATTTGTAGGGTTTTTTGTTGGGTTTTGTTGGTTTTTTTCTCCCCCTCCTCAGCAGTGGATTCTGGGCCACTAGCACAAATCAGACTGTGTTTAGAGAAGATTCAATTTCTTTCTTTAACCATGTTGCTAAATAACTGGCCATCTGCTGCCCTGATTTTCTTTATGCTGTTTTCAGTGCATTGACATCATGTGGAGTCTGGATGTTCCTGCTCTGGCATTCAGACGGCAACTTCTCTTCCCAGTACAGCATTAGGTACAGTACCAGCAACATTCCATACAGCTGAAGGGGCAGATTTTTAATAGAATACACTGTAGAGAAGAGAGAAAAAGGCTTTAAAAAGAACCATTATTTTAGACTTCTTCATGTAGTTATTAGTGAGTTTTACAGTTGATGCTGTGGGCAGAGGGGTTCTGCATCATATTGACAACTTGTAATCACACAAGACCACAGATTTGCCTTAATTTCCTTTAATCTGATCAGAGGAGAACACCTCTGCCCTTTCTCAGTTCTCGTTTTCTCAACTGCAACTAGAATGTAAGCTTCTGTTTAGACAAACCTTATCCGAGAAATTAAGCTTCTCTTTCTCTATTTCTGTGTCTGCCTCCTGGAGCTTCCTGGGGCTTTTGTCCCTATGAAAGGGAAGAGATCTAGTGTTAAGGACTTTTAAGGCCTTGTATCTGAAAGTGAAAATGATCCCTCAGGAGACTTAGGGCAGGTCCTTCTGCAGCTGAAATCTGTGGGGCTGAATCTGCCACACACCCTTCTGTTGATGAGGCTCACAGGACACATATGTTTTCAGGCACTCCTGTTTCTAATGTATGTAGCCTTGGTTTACAGATTGAGTTAACAGAATTGGACTTTCCCTCTCTGAAGGCTAAGGCTTTTCTCTCTTAGAAGTCTTTTTCCATCCTTGCTGAGAGTTTTTTAAATTATTCCCATAATAAGATTTAGACTGCAGCCTCTAACCTTCAGTGTCTTAAGCACAGAGGGTCATAGGCAAATAATGTTTGCAGGGGATACCTGTCCTGCCAGATAAATGCTATTTTGCTGCTGCTGGTTGTTGTGTTCAGGGAGAGACTCTTAAATATCCCACCCTAGGCAATTTGGCTATAACCTTAATGTGCAAGTGACCTGACCCCACAGTGCAAGTAAAGAATGTCATAGCAGTGTCTAGTCACTTAGGAGCTCATAATACAAAGCCAAAGAACTTAGGTGTGTGCAATGTTCACAAGGACAAGACAGTATTTTCTGCGCTCTTTACAAGCAGTATCCCTTAAGGCCAGTGGCTTTGCAGAAAGTGATACACGATTTGTCTAATGCCATTATTGCTGGGTAGTACTGTATTATCTTAGCACGTTGATCCCCTGTGTATGTTGAGACACTGAATGGGCACAGCAGTCTCAGTTATTTCTGAGCTGCCTCCTCTTCTGAGCCTGAGCGACCCTGAGTCAACATTGAGCTCCTCTGTGACTGTTGTTTGTAGTCTGCACTGTGTTGTGTCACCTCCTTGGAGAGGCTGGGAGGGCTGAGCATCTTCTTAGTCAATGGGAATTGGGAATAATTCCAAGAAAGCCAATGGGATCAGAGTAGCGTATATGTGGAGAAAACTGGGTCCTTGTGTGGGAGTGTTGTTCTTGAGGGATGGTATTTTTGACTTAATCCCAAACTTTATTGCTTCTGTGGAGGGAGAAGATGCTTATTGGTCTTTTGCTTTTCCCTATGTACTTGTCTAGGCTTGCAACCTTCCTCTTAAGGTGATTTTTTTTTGACTGATCTTTCCTGAGTCTTCTGAAACCTCATACTAACTGTATGGGGCCAAGAAATGAAATTATTAATAGAATAGCAAGTAATCAGAGCAAAAACCCTGGGGATGAGATTCTCTGTTGACATTCAGAAAACTCGTCTGCTCCTTACTCTTCTTTATTGTGTCTCTGGCCTTGAACTAGTGTTTGCAGGCAGCCTAATTTAAGGGTTTTTTCCTGATGCTAAGAATTACCAGCCTGAGTAAAGGCAGAACCCATTTCCTGTGTGGGCAAGTGGTGCAGATTCAAGAGTGACAACACCTGCAGATTTGTTTTGCCTTGGTGATACTTAACACATGCAGGGAGTTATATACTTTGGTAACTGTAGAGAACAACTGGTTCTGGCATAGCTAAAATGTTGTCTACAGCTGTATCTTCCAGCACTTCCATCTCATTCTCTACAGCAACATCCATTACAG
>JAVHNF010058836.1:6457-17300 GCA_034783455.1 Micropsitta finschii
GAATGCTTAGACTCGATTTTTCAGTGACTGGAAAATTATAATGTGTTTGTAGGTACATTTTGAATACCAATTAAAATACTGAGAATTTCACATCAGTAAGTCTTTGAAAATGACCTCAAGAACATTTGCGTGGTTAGTTTTGGTTTTCTTAGTATCACACCCCAACCATTCATTTTAAGGTGCAATTCAGAGAAGTTGGAACTGCTTTGTCATTACTCATTATAACCGGGGAACCTGACAGCTTAATGGTGAGGCTGCAGCACAGCCCTGTCAGGGCAGTTGGCAGTAAAAAGGTAGTAGGTACATTTACATAACATATAATAATTCATCAGTATTAAGAATTTCTAGGAAACAGGTGATAATTGCAATTGCCTAAGCAAGACAAACAAAAACTTTCATAACTTAAACCAGTAGCAATCATTATTTTGCTTATGGTTTTCCCCCTCTATTGGGGGGCTATGCTCTGCTTTATAATTATAGACTTAACATACAAACCCTCTTCCATTTCATCCTTCTGGATACAGCAAAACTTTAGCAGTTCTCAGCTGAATTATCAGTGAATCTGACTAACTCTCATGCAGAGTGATAGTGGTCTCACGCTCAACATCAGTTACAAAGTATTGTGCTGATGCAATAGCTTTTGTTGGAATGGCAGGGACGGCACTACTGTTCCTCATTCTCATACAACACAAGCTGACAGATGTCCTGTGAAGTCTTGGCAAAGATGTCTTGGCCTTGGGAGACAACTGCTGCATGAAAGGAAGGAGTTGACCCACTACTCCCAACACTTGCAGGGCTTAGAAGTTTCATCTGGCCATGAAACGACACTTGCCGAATGCATGGGGTAGTGCAAGAAAATAACCCTGTCCAACAGCCAAATGTTTCCCTTTGTTTTTTGCATTAAAGCTGTTATGTTCATACAGTGAGGACTTCACTGTTCTGCTGAACATTTGGGAAACTCACAAGCCCTACATCTTCAGAGCAAGCTACATTACCTAATACCTTGTGCTAAATAGCTTTGGTAACTGCTTACATAAAATCCAAAGGAATTAAATCCCTGGGCCTAGGGGCAATATTGCATAAATCCCACTTTGAGGGGGTGCATGAGCCTTGCACAATGCAGAGGAGATGGGCTCTGCCCCTCAGCATCTTCTCACAAGCAGAGAGTGCAGCACAGTCTCTGTGTTGGAGCATAACATGCTCAGCTCCTGCTCTGAAGACAAAGGTAATGGAGTAATATAGATGTTTTGTATTGTATCACTCACTGTTGCTGAATTACTCTGCTGGCTATCCTCAGTTCCTCCCTTCTCCTCCCTGAGAACAGTACAGGCTTAAGGTAGCCCTAAAACTTCTGGATGGATAAAACTAGTCAAGATAAATCCAACTTGCAGTAATCTTCTAAAGAGGCTTTCAACCCTATTTTTTTTTTAATTTTTTTTTTCAAAATAGGTAAGGATTTAGCAGTCAGCTGTAAAAAATTATCATCTAGTCCAAAGCTGATCATTTAAACAGAGTGGTTACAGTGTCTACAGCATAGGCACTAGTAAACCTGTGTCAAATACAAAGGCTGCTTTACTTAAGCTTTTTAGCTCTGTTAATCCTGTCCATCTGAGTAAAGAGTGACATGTTGGAAAACTGAGCTGGAAGGCAAAGAGAAAGTGATGAAAAGAAACAACGGATTATGCCTGAGTGGAGCACATCAGGGCTAAAAAAGTGCAAAGGACACGTCATAGCCTTAAAAGCATTACTGCAGTCACCGGGCATAGAGTGGTCACCACACTGAGCATATGGTTTGAGAAGTCCAGATAAAAGCATGTAACTTTAACAGCTGAGAAAGAACCAAACTTAGGTGTTGTCAGATTAAGACTTAAATGCAAGCAGGATGAATATGTCATTGCGGTGACACTATAGCATGATGTTTATGATGACATGGTTTTTAATCCCTTGCAGATTACAATACTGTGCCATAGGCAGCAGTTGCTTTTGTCAAAGCTTCCAAGTGCTGGTGGCAGCTTTCCATCGGTCACCACATCCTGAAGTCCTCTTTGCAAGTCACCTTCAAAAACCAGTGTGGGCTGTAGTCACCTACGGCTCAGCTCTAGTAGCTCTGCAAGTGCTGGATGTTTCTCTTGAGGAGAAACTGAATTACAGAACTCATCGTGAAGCATCTGTATTAAATAATGGAATGCAGATGCTTTCTAAGTTATGGACAGCTCTAGGGAATATCAGTATGCATCATACAAATTCTGGGAGGAATACAGACCTCCAGTGAAATATTACCATTTTGCTATTAAAATTGAAAAGAACCTTTTACTTAGAATTGCCATTTTTTTGAAGTGAGCTCTTCACTTCTAATTTTATATCAGTTATTCTCCAACATACTCAGCAAAAGATGCTTTAATGTTCATGAAAAACAAAGCTCTTCACTTTCAAAAATGTTACACTGCTTGATCTGATGCAGAAGTCAGGTTGCTGGGGTAAATTCTCTGGATGCAAACTAGCATATTTAAAAACAACTAAGAAATTAAGGTCAAATTTTCAATCTTGTTTTTAACATCCAGACTTTAGACCACTAAGACAAAACTGAAAAAAGATGAACATGTTTGAAGTATTAAGGAAACTGTGTGCAGTAAAATCATATCAATAAGCTTGTCACCAAGTTTGTAAAACTATTTAGCAGGGGTAACCATTATATACTTTTGTATAAGATGAACAGCCTTATAGTCCTTTCAGACAACCACACTTCAGTGAAACTAGGCCCTTTTACTTAATATAAAATCTGAAATAAAACTTGAACCTTATACTAAAACCAATGTCTGTTGATTCACTAAACCTTGCACAGTAGTGTTAAACCCTCAGTTACAGAGGAGAGCTCTGCAGTGCAGAAGTGTCTCCATTTCCCACTCCTGGTCATCCACATGGTGCAAGGAAATCAGCATCTCCCAGCAGGAGAAAACACAGCCAGGGACCTGAGAGCCCAGCCAGGTCAGAGGAATCGTCTGATGGAAAATATGGAAGATAAAATACCTCCCACAACCAGCTTTACCCTACTTATCCTTTCTATTTAAAACCTGTGATGAAGGGAGTTCAGGATCTGAGAGGGTTTAGTTTTGGGGAGGGGTGGGCTGCTGCATAATTGAATCATTTCTTGTTTGGAGCAGCAGTACAAAGCTAGGATACTGCACTGAGTTCCTAAAGTCTAACCCAAAAATGTCAAATCCCTTTGAATCCGGAAAAAAGCCTTCTACTAAGAACGTAAACAGAGCAATTCAGTTTGCCTGTAATTGCTTCTATTTCCTTTGCTTTCCTAGTGCAAGAGTGCTGGATAAATCCAGTACATCTTAAAACTTAAGTAATCAGTATTTTACCTACACATGCATATGGGGTCTTTTTAATACACCCAGATGCTCATTAGAAATACCAAAGTATTTCAGCAAGTTCTTCAGCAAGAATGGAGAAGCTGCCACATCTTTTAGAGGCTGAGATGAGTAATAGCTGCTGCTATCTCTGTAATGAATATTGGCATTATATTAGAAACCCACTCTATCTTTGTAATGAAATCTCTGTAACAAAAATTGGTATTATATTATCTCTGCTTTCTCTGTAATGAAAATTTGCATCATTTTAGAAACCCGCTCCTTTTTAACCACATGAGGTAAGACACAGCCCTTGAGTGAGCTAATTATTGATAATTAACTCTCTGCTTGTAGTAGTAAGCTTGGTTAAGCCATTTCATGGCAGATGGGTTGGAATTAGGTGATCTTAAGGTCCTTTCCAACCCAAGCCATTCTATGATTCTATTTCTGATTGTCTTGTGTACAACTGCATGAGCGTGTCTCACTGCTAACTGGGGCTAATCTGGGAGCTGGACTCAGGCATGTACTTTTGTGGTGATTCTTATGCACCTGTAATAGGAAGAAAAAAGAAATTATTGCAGCCCAAGAAGATGGAGATGCTGAATAATGAGAGATGTGCTGCCATGGCCACAGCAGGAGGGACCTAAATGGAGATCGCACAAAAATGCTGTTTCTGTACAATACGCATGTGGGTTGCAGTGCTAATCAAACAGCCCAGCAAGAAACCAGGGTAGGGGTAGGCATCTTTGTTGCAGTCTATTTGCTACATGAAAATGATGGAAAAACTTTGCTTTAAATAATTTGGATGCTATTGTCATAATGCCATTTGTATTCAAATTTGTCTATTCAAGTACCTATCAACGTAGCCTCAGAAAAGGTCAGAGGGAGGCCTGGTAGACTGAAATCAATCATTTACACTGTGCTACCCTGCTGAATTAATCAATTAGAAGTTATTTCGAGGATCTTTTGTGCCACTTCCAGCTCTTGTGTATTGCTAGACTATATATTCAAAGAGTTATGCTGTATGAATTAGCTTTTCTGGAGGATGTGCCTTTATTCTCAAGAAAAATCCTGTTTAGTTGGTTGCAGGTAATCAGTCTTGTCTGATGAGTGCTTCCCTGAGTAAATGGTCAAAGATGTGTCTACATGAAGGCTCTAGGCAAAAAAAAATCCATACCAGCAGAATTCCAGATTATATTTTAGCATACAAAGAAGATTTGAAAAAACAAAAGAAAGTGAGGAATGTCAGATCACTTAAAGATGATTCTTTGGCTAATTGTTTTGGTGGAATCACCATCCCTGGAAGTGTTCAAAAACTATGTAGATGAAGCCCTTACTTGTTAGTGGTAGTCTTGGCAGTCCTGGGCTAATGGTTGGACTTGATGATCTTAAAGGCCTTTTCTAACTTAGTAGTTTCTATAATTCTAAGAACAGGCACTGCAGTGATCTTCCTCTGCACCTTTATATGACATTGTGTCCACAAATCAATTGTGCGCCATAAATCAAAAAGCTACACAGTTCTTCTCTCTCCTACACACATTGAATTAAGCCCTGTAAAGTATTAGTAAAACATTATCTTTTCTGGAACTATGACTGGAGGATATAATCTTATTTTTCTGGCACAGAGAAATATGTGCATTACTTTTGTACTATGACACAATTATTTTGGTATTGCTTTAATTAGCAACCATAATTGCCAATTAAAATGAAAACAAGGTACTTTGTGTCTCAGGCATTGTCATTAAATGTAATTTACTTAAAAATGAAACCCAAACAAACCCAAATGGTAGCAACAACAGATTTCATGTTCTTCTAAGCTTAAGTATTCTTCCAGCGTGGGCTTGGTGTGTACATCTGACAGTAACGTGAGGTAGGTGGAATGGCAGGTGAATATTGTGCCAAGATGCTGTGCTATGGCTTGCTTCAAGTTCAGACCTTGAGTCCTGTCTCTTACAGCCCTCTCCTGTGCTCCAGGCCATTTAGCGGTAATGCATCTGTCCTTTCCCATGGCTGGTTTGAAGAGTTTGAGTGGGTGAATGATAACACGTCTGACCTCCCAGAGCTCAGAGGTTTCATATGTCTAAATGAGGACCCAAAGCTGTCACTGAAGTAATTGCCCAAATGTCCAGCCTGCTACACAAGCAATATTTCTCACCTGTTGCAAAGTGCTTTGAGCCCTTGGACTGAAATGCTGCTGTGAGTAGCGTTAATGCTTATTTTACAGCACATCCGAGGAATTGATTTAGCCAATTTCAGATGGAGTGGTTTTCCATTTGCCCTGGTTAAATGATATTAGCTGTACTTTCCAGGGACTTCTCAGTTCTCTTCATACGAGGAAACTTCCAAAGATGTGGTTTAGGAAGGAATCAGCTGCTAAACCTGGGTTGACTGAGGGGGAAGACAAAGCCAACCACAACAGCCATACCTTCTGGAACAGTTGCACCTGCTCTGAAAACAGGTTTTCTCAAAATATACCTGTTCCCTTTTTCCAGTCACACCCTAGAAATGTAATGAGTTAGTTTGCTGACACAGATACTCCCAGGATCAGTGTCTTTCAACTGAATAGTGCAAACCATTCACTGAAAGCAAGTTTGTGATTAGTAGTTATGATCAGTCACTGCAACAGACTGATTTCTCATTACACTTGACTGACCAAGAAACACAAAAGTTGTTTCCTAATGTGTCTGATTAAGACAGCTTAAGCTCCAAAGACTGAAAACTCACACTGAGCTGCTCACAGAGCAGCTGCAGGCAGATCCTAAATTCAGAAATCATGGAGCAAATAGTTTTGAGTAAACGAGTGGGATATGGGATTCTGGCAGACACTTTACAAGGAATGAAAGCACTGAAATTAATCCAGCAATTCATGGATGCATTGCCTGCTCTGCTTGCAGTGCGCTCTGCAAGGGAGGAATGTGCATTGGCCTGACCAGCTTTTGGTGGAAAAAGTTAGTAACTGTGTAAGGAAGTCAGTTTTCAGCAAGGAAATGATATGCTGGCCCATGTTGCTGGGAGAGTGATTGCAGGATAACATGCATTACTTGGCTTAGGGAGGAGATGAGGCGCTCAGGAAGGGGTTTGGAAATAGTATGAGAAAGACCAGAAAATCACAGCAGCTGTCTCTGTGGACCAGCAAATTCTACCCAGAGCTCCCAGTTCTGTGCTCTTTTTAAGGATTAACTCCCTCTGCAGCACCCCTGCATTGCAGAAGACAGGGGGGAGCTCAGGGCAGGCAGCTGCCCCACAGTCTCTGCTTGCACCATTGCAGTGTGTCTGGCTGGAAGAGGGGAGCTGGGGTGGCTTGGGGGCTGGAACCAGTCTGTGGAGGGGCTGCTTTACCAGTGACATGCCACTGAGGTAGGTATCACCTGCCATCCTGTTTTGGACCATAGCAGGACATACCCAGCACTTGCTGATGGTCAGACCATTTGGAAGGCTCCACAGATAACACCAAAGTCAGTGAGAAGCACAGCAACTTGTCACAGGGGACAAAAGGGCTATAGAGCTCTATCTGTGGTCTCTGGAGATAATCTCTAGCATCTTTCATGCAGAAACACGTCTGTGAGGAGCCGCATACATTGCACTGTCGGTTCACAGCCGGGGTTAACCGAGGGCAGTTAAAGCAAGCCTGTTCTCCTTCCTCTCTCTTGGACAGCTGTTCAGCGAGAGGAGCTGGGAGCATTAGCTCTCTGGGTGCCTTTGCCCACAGCAATGGTTGTGCATCACTATTGGGTGTCAGTTTGTTTATCAGCTTAATTAACAGAGGCTTCCTCTCCACAGCGGTTAACTCAGCTGATTTCCCCAGCGGAGGACCTGCTGCAGCCAAAGAAGCATGTGGCGAGGCTGTCTGAACTGAGGCACCAGGGATGGTCCCCTCCAGTCCAGAAGGTGCTCAGCACCACAGAGAGAGAAACCAACTTCTAAGGCACAGGGGATGTCTCCTCCATACCTTGAACTGATTCGCTCTCTCATTCCTGAGGTGGTTTCTTTTCTCTCCGGGGCTCTTCCCTTCTCTCCTTCACATCCGAGACAGAAGCAGCTGGGACACCCTCTCCTTCCAGCCAGCTGATTGCACCCACCAGGAACAGCATTTGTTTTGACACCATATGAACAACTCTCCCTGTCAGCAGATGAGGAGAGAGCAACACGCTTTTGTTGGAAGTGTCCTCCAGTACTGGTGCTGGTGGGGAAGAGAAAAATGTGTTAACGAAGAAAGAGAAGTAAAAAAAATTAGGCAGTCATGTTGTGAGGAGGAAAGGAAACCACAGTGGTGAGAGAGAGAAGATAAAAAAGGTGTGCGGGAGTAAAGTTAGGGATGCGAAGGCACAAAATGATGGGGTGTTAGTGCCAGGAATAAGTAAGTTGGTTCAGAAGTGCATAAGAAGCTGGACGATGACAAAGGAAAGTGCATTGCTAGGTCACCTACATACAACGGAGAAGAAGCCAGGAACATATCATAAGCAATGATAAAAGGAAGCTGCAGTGTTAGTAGTTATGGCTTCACTTGTCATTGAAAGGGAAGAGAAGTGACAGGGTGCTTGATGCAACCATAGTTGCTGATGATGGATCTCAAGGCAGTCTCAGGCTGGAAAAGGGGTGAGGAATAACTTGCTCTTGGTCAAAACTACACAGCGCAGTGAAAGCCCATCAGAGAGTGAAACAGCTGAATACTTGACAGTGCTTTCAGAAAATTCCTGGAGTTCAGGAAAAGTCCCAGAGCAGCTGGTGAAAAAAATGAGCTGCAGCACAGCAGGGACAAATGAGACCCTGGGGACTGCACGCCCACAAATTTAACTGCACTACAGGGGCATTTTATAGAGGAATTAATGAAGGAGGCCTGATTCTGTGCTGCACAGTAGCTTTGGGGCGAGGGTGGGAGAAGGATTGCGCTCCCTTGGCTTTGCTGCAGATGGCTGCTCAGGGGATAAAGAAGACATAATCGGGTGCAATAATCATAAGCTCCAGGAAGGTAAAGCAATAATTAATAGGTAACATGTGTTCGTTGGAAGCAGATTTGTCGAACTAAAAGTCTGTCATTGCCAGGGTAGTCACGAATGTGAGGCAATGGCTGGGAGGAATTGCACTCGGATGTGGTGTTCGGTGCAGTGCCAGACTGCGCTGTCCTGAGGAGGCTGGGGCTGCAAAACTCCTTGACAAAACCAGCTTGAAGGCCTATCTGAATTTCACTGTTAAAACCACAGGAAAAGCTAGTGGCAGGATCCCCCCAGGAACTTCGCCATGGTCGAGGTGTGCAGCTGTGTTGCGATAGTGACGCATCAAACCCATGTGGGAGAATGGCCTTTAAAAAGAATCAGAGATGCCACAGGCTCCTTTCCCTTGTTCCTCATTCTAAGTAATTGCTTTTCCCTGTGCTGTGTGGTGATAAACCACCAGCACTGAAAGTAAGCAGGAAAATCAGGCCTCATCTGTGCAGTGTGGTACCTATTCCGATTGCTATGGGAACCTTATCTTTTGCAGTTTCCTGTGAGTTTAACTGGAGAATTAGCATAGGGCAATCATTTATCCATTTAATTTCCTTTCCTTTAAAAACTAAAAAGCTATTGGTGAAAAGAACACTGAAAGTCAAATATCAACATTTACATCTCTCTTGGACATTGTTGTTTAATTGGAGATGATTTACCGCAAAAGGTAGAGGTAGGCAGCAAACCTCATTCCTGTTCCCTGGAAAGGACTGCAGCACCACATAAGATACCATATATTTTATGTTTGTGTTTCAAAGAGCTGAATGTCGTGCTGCAGCAATAGTCGTAGGAAGAGCTTAACATCCAGAGGCTTCAGTCAGGCCTCATGGTAAGTATATTGGTGTTATTTTCCTCTGCAGAGGGTCTCTACATGCAGGTGGAGCAAAAGCCAGTGGCTGCCACCAACAGGACATTTAACCCCTTTGCTCTTGCTGCCATGCCTCTAACGTGTAAGGTAGTCCATGCTGCCAGAGAAGTCATGAAGACGTGTTCACTCCTTTTTCCAAGGTAGTCAGATAACACTGCAAGAATCCTAGATAGAAATAAACCACTTTTTCAGTTTCGAGCACAAACATGGGGTTATATTATTGAAAATAAATGCTACATGAACTGGTTCCTCTGTTGCTTTTGTGTTACCTGAGAGTAGAGTACCACCTCTGCCAGGAAGCTGCCTATTTTAATAAAGTCAGAGGAGGTATTACTGTCTCCATTGAAAGTAACTACAGAATCCCCAGGATCAGGAAATTAATCCAGATGCTTTGGACGGGATTGATAGAGTCTCAAGAAATTCAAGGGAAGGCTCAGTGACCCAGGTACACCCAGCTGGGGTACAGGGGAAAATGCCATCAATAACTCTTGCTGTAAGACCCTGCAGCATGCAGGCATAGTTAGAGACCAAGTAATGGTTTACTAAACTTATATAAAGACCTCAGGCATTGCTGCATACATACAATAGATCTGACAGGTCTCCATCAGCACCTTAAAATTGGCACTTCTGGAGACCTCCAAGTCTGATGGGAAAGAGCTCCCCTCCTGCACACCACCAGGGTGTAAATACACTATTGAAATGATGGTATGGAGAAGAGGGAGATACTATTTTCCCCCTGCAACTGTTGATAACATAATGCAGTTGTAGTCCAAGGGAAGTTATGAAATGGCCATACTGTGCTGCTCCTCCTGGTTGGAGTTAAAACACTGGATATGTATGAATGAAATGACATCTGTCAAGCACCCAATTACCACTTCTGAGATTTCAGGCTTGTTTGGGATTTTTTTCATTAAAAAGGCCATTTCTACACCTCTCTCCAGAAAGGAAAGACAGTAAAATAGTTTGTTAAAAAACAAATCAGGCCCACATGTCTTGTATTTTCCTTCTCCTTTCTTCATGCTCTGTTTCTTTCCTTCCCATTTTTCCTGTTTGGTCTTCCCTCCCTTCTTCCTTTAACAGTGCCCTTCTGGCAAGTTTCATCTTCCCAAATATAAATGTGTTGTTCTTGAGCCTTTTGTCTTACATCCTTGTCTGAATGAAAGTGATTCCTTGTCTAGCTGGACTGCTGCTCCCTGCACTTGGCCAGACAGGGAGACAGTTCTTGCTTTTCTATCTTTGTCCAGCATGAAGTAATACGTATTTCTTCTCATCATCAGGGTATATTCAATTTTCATTCCTCCAACCCTCAACACAGTTTGTGGGGTGAAGAGAATTGCAGCAGCATATCCTCTTGGTTTGAGCTAAATTGGGTTTGAACAGGGTAAAAGGAGATTAATGTTCATGAAGGGAGAAAATAAAATAAAACAAGTTTTCAAAAAGTAAGGATTAAAATTTAAGACCTGGGAGGCTGAGGAGATGTGTATATGCTGCTATCCAGTTCACTCCACAGGGCTGCAAGGAAAGGCTGGGGTATTAGAGTCAGACTTTATTCCTGAATCTCTTGCTGGTGCCAAGGGAAGAGAAGAACATGAGCAAAGAGGCATCCTGAGAGGTAAGTTTGCTCACCTTCAGAGATA
>JAVHNF010058838.1:10868-27311 GCA_034783455.1 Micropsitta finschii
GTGAGGCACTGGAATGGGTTGCCCAGGGAGGTTGTGAATGCTCCATCCCTGGTGGTGTTCAAGGCCAGGTTGGACAGGGCCTTGGGTGACTTGGTTTAGTGTGAGGTGTCCCTGCCCATAGCAGGGGCTTGGAACTGGATGATCTTAAGGTCCTTTCCGACCCTAACTGTTCTATGATTCTATGATTCAGGAATAGATCCTCCCTTTCAGGTGTTGCCCAGCTATCCCTACTGGCTCTTTTAACAGTCTTTCCAGCAACACAGCAGGTGACCTTTTGGAGAGAAGTAATCCCAGCATGAGATGCTATTTTGCATGCTGATCCCCTTGGGATCTATAAATATAGCCTAAATCAGCATTATTCTAACCCTCTGCTTTGAGAGGTGCTGGCAAGGTCCCACCATCCAGGAGGCAGAGGCTACTCAGGGAGCTATGGCTCCAGGGCAGAACTTCTGGAATGCCTCAGGGGCATTCCTTGCAGTGCCTCTCTGGAGCAGCTCCAGGGCTATTGAGGAAAGGGTGCCACAGGTACGAGCTGCTTGGCCAGTTTCTGACCACCACTGCTTCTGGCACAGGAATCTGTTTGCAAATGGGCTGACCCTCCATGAGGTGTGAGTACAAGGGCCCCAGTGCACTGGGCTTGCAGAGGATTACACTCCCAGCAGCTCCAGGTAGGCACCTCCACATCTTGGGCTATCTCCCCAAGGGAGCCTCCACCTGCCATTGTCCTGAGGTTGCCTGTTAGGTGACATCAGCAAAGCCTGGTCCCCAGTGCAGATCCCAGCCAGGGGGTGAGTAAGGAGGTGCCTGCACAGCCCTGTTGGCCTTTACCACTCTGCTGGCTGCCAGCGAGGGAAGGGGATGGAGGGGCATGGGGCAGGCACCAGGCCTCACTGCTTGTCTCTGGGGCCAGTCCCTGGAGCAGAGCACTCTGGATCCCCCTGCAGAGGACAGTTGGTGGCACTCAGCACCTCTGAAGCTATCCTCAAGGTTCTGGGTTTGCTTTCCATTCCAGGTGTGTGCCTTGGCTTGTCCCCACATGCTTCCTGTGGGTTTAGGTTTGCTGTGCCCATGGGGCTTGCTGATGACAGTCAGCCTGTTCCAGCAGACAGCAGCCTGTGGGTCTGGGACTGCACATGGCCGCGTCAGGCTGAGCTGACAGGCTTGGTGTGAAATAAGATGAACGGGCTGAGGTTGGTGAAAATTATTCTAATTTATAATCTGCTGCTTTGTGGAGCTCCCCAATTAATTCTCTCTAGATACATAAGTAGGCCACATGTTTGCTTTGCTTCAAATGTAATAAACATCACACTCTGTTCTTTCCTTTTGGTGCTGGTTCCTGTCAGAGCATTCATCCCTGTGGCTAATACGTCACCTGCCTCCCTGGCTCCTGGGACCCAGGCAGGGCATGGGGCGGAAATGCCAGGCTCCAGGAAACCTGTGGCATGGAGACACAAACTGCTGATCAAAGGGCTGATGCACAGAGCCTCTGCAGGGCAACCCACCCTGCTGGGAAAGGACTTTGCTCCTGCTGTGCTGTGGCAACGAGAGCTGGAGTGCAAGGGGTGCCAAGATCTACGCACCCCTGGGCCACAGAGAAGTGGCAAAGGGTGGGCTCAGTGGGATGCAACTCCAGTGGAGAGGCTGTTTGCAGCTGTGCTGGTCCGGATATCAGCACAGGGCTGCTGGAGAACTGAGCCAATAGCCTCTACAGCCAAGGAGGGTACCTCCCAAGAGTCTGGGCACTGCTGGCCCAGAAAATGCTAATGCCTTTGTCAGGTGGAAATAGAGGTGATGGGCAGTCCTTTGTTTCTGCAAAGGCCTCCTGGGCATGTTAAAAGAACCAATTCTGTAATGTCTACCTCATTCCTCTCACCTCTTTCCTTACATGCAAGGGATGGAGGTTGATTCTAGATTTGCTGATAACAAGGGTGAAGCAAGGTTTGCATGAGAAAAAGCCAACTGCTGGACCTTGGGCTTTAGTTCTCTTTTGATTATTTTGCAACTTTACTCTCTCTGCCGTGTTATCTACCTCCTGCCCCTGTACAATTATTGTGGTCTCTTCGCCTACCTAACAAGTCAAGTCCATTCCACAGGTGCTTTTTTCTTTGCCATCACATCTATCCTCCACCTAAATTCCAAGACTGCCAGGACTGAGGCAAGGTCTGATGCAGAAGGATGCACAAGCTTTTGCTGAACTAGTGACCCTCCTGTTTGTCCTGTTGCTTGTGGCTTCTGTGGGCCTCGGGCATCAGGAGACCTTTCCCAAGTCGTCTTCTCGCTTCCCCGCCCAGGAAACATCCTCCATCCTTGCTGCCTTGTCTCAGCTTTCTCAGCACCCTGGCCTTGCTCTGGTGCTGTGTTGGTTCAGCAGGTGAAGAAGCATAGAGCTGCTTTGCTTGTTGAGATGCCTTGGTGGAGGGTGAATGAATTGGAATCAGTGTGTGCTGGGGAAAGGTGCCAACTACCATCTCATTTGATGCAATGATGTGGTATTGATTGCTGTGCGGAAAAGTGGGGACAGACAAGTTCCCTTGAGGGAAGAGGTTCTGACTTCTTGCTCTGTGCCACAGCACCAGTTCTGTGCTGGCCATAGGCATGCGAAGCCTGGCTCAGCATCTGCAAAGTGTCCAGCCGCATCAGGGTACACACACTGCCCACCTACTCTTAAGCCAGGGGAGTGAGCATTCATTCTGCACTCTCTGAGGAGGTTCTAGTAGGAGGAGCTGTGTTGGGGGCTTTCAAGGACAGAGATGCCAGCCTGGCCTCAGGGCATGTCCTATCTCCTGCCCCCCTCATCCATGGTTTCTCCTGGAGCCTCAGACTCTGGCCCTTGCGTGCCCCATGCAGGCCTGCCAGGGCAAGCAGCCAGGCAGCCGCTGTTACCGGGCTCACACAGACCTCTCCCACCTGGAAGCTCTTCTGAGGAGCGATCTGTGCCCCTGCAGGTGCCGGCAGCCTTCGCTGGGAAGTGCAGCCAAGCAGGAGGCTTGGTGAGGAACGGCCTCAGCCTGCGCCCTCCAAGCCAGGTTAGTGCAGTCCTGGCAGTGCCTGCAGCCCCTTTCTCATCTCAGATATGCAGGTGGGAGCCCTGGGATTTGAGTCGGCTCGGGCAGCTCAAGCTGTGTTGTAAGAGGCCGAGAACACAAAGCTCAGCCCGCCTCTGGGTCCAGAGAGGGAGGGAGAGCCAGCGGGCTGCAACAGGAGGATGAGCGAGGCCCTTGAGACTCTGAAGCCACCACTTCTCCCAGCTGCTGTCAGGCAAGTCCTCTGTGAGCCCTCCCTCTGCCCTGTGGAGGTCTGGCAGGGCACTGAGCGGCCGGGACCAGGGATCTGCTGCAGACATGGTCAGTGTCTGCCCTGCTGCTCTCTCCCTGTCCTCCCTACAGCTGTTTGAACCGTGCTGCTGGCAGCAGGTGAAGGTGAAGGGAGAGCTCTCCCCTGCCTGGATAGAGCGTGCTGAAGACCTTTCCTGGGGTGTTGTCGAGCTCTGGGACTGCAGGGACGCTGAGGCTGAGCCAGGATACTGTCAGCTCTCCTGTGTTTCCTAAAGCTATTCCCAAAGCTTCTCGGAAGGACTGAGCTGTGCCACTGGCTGCAGATGCTTCTGCATGGCACGGGGCAGAGCAGCAGTCCCCTCAGGTGTCTGCCGCTTGCTCTGTCACTGGCAGATGTGGAGGGGTTCTGGCTCCTGGGGACCTGGGCTGCCACATGTGTCCAGGCCTGAGATAGGAGTGTTTCTCCCTGATCCATGCAGCTTGTTTCAGAGGTGATGGAGCACTCACTGCAGGAGCAGACTGAAGTTGATGGGCACAGGCACAGCCAAGCTGGTGAAGCAAGACATTTTAAATGCTTTTCATTCCTGCTCTCTGCAGCCAGTACCTTGCCGGAAGCTGCTCTCTGTTTTCAGTTAGCTTTGTAACTGCGTTAGGTCCCAGTAAACAAGAGCTTTCCAAGCATGTTGCAGGAGCCAAGACAGCTCTGGGCATCTTGGTTGTATCCCTGGGAGCTGCTGGCACTATAACACAGCTGCTCCACGCCTTGGCTTTGGGAATCTGCAGCACCTTCTCCTGGGAGACTGAGCCTGGGATGTGGCTGCAGGCAGGGAGAGGAGGGCAGTCTCCTGACTGTCTCCTTGGAGAGCAGGGCTCAGCTCCACCCTGCATTGGGCAATCTTAGCACAGCTCCACTCCCTCTGTGTGCGTTTCCTTCTCTTTTCTTGCTCCAGCTACACCAGAGAGAGGACAAAGGACTGTGAGGAGTTAGAATAGGTTATAACAGAGATGAGCACCCAAGCACCACCAAGACCCACCAGCCTTCTCAGCCTCAGGTTCTCTTATCTTTCGTGGTACCCTCCTGATAGTCGGAGAGCTGCCAGTGTCAGCCCCTGCTTGCACCCAGCTTCCCCAGCCTGGCCTGGCTCCTGTCCTGAATGTGCTTTTACATTTTATAACTCTCAGAGAATTTTGTAAATTTAATGGTTTTGGGTTTTGTTGGGGTTTTTTTACCTTATCACCTGAGCTGGAGCCTCTCTGAGCTGCTGCTGGAGCCGGGGATTACAAGTGAATAATTTAGGTCTGATGGTGCGTTTGAAGTTTAGGAGAAGGAAGTGGCATGAGCAGCCTGCTCCTCATCCCTGCCCCAGAGCCACGGTGCACACAGCTGCTGTTTCTCCAAAGGCAGTCTCCAGGATTCCCTAAGGAGCCACACTGCACATTGCAGGCCCTACTTGAGCATGGGCTCCTGGATCCTGGCAGCCTGGAGGCCAAGGCTCCCAGGCACCAGAGGGGCAATGGGCCCGTTTTTGCCCAGCTGCCCTTCCAGGCTGTGACTCTGCAGTGAGGCAGCTCCCAGTACCAGCCCCGATGGCTGCGTGCACCATGGACGGAACCGCAGCACCATCCACGCCTGTGCAAGGCCTCATGTGCCGGCTCAGGGTCAGGAGGGGGTGATGCCGAACCAGTGCGTGCGTGTCTTGGCAGCTCTGAAGTGCAGTGAAGAAGGCAGTGGGCAAACACAACTTGCTCCAGAGCTGACTTAGAGCTCAGCTGCTGCCTGGCAAAGGGAGGTGGCTCACCACTTCTTGGCTCACCAGCTGATTGTCTCCACATACTGGTGAGGGAAGGAAGGAGCTGCAGTGTGCTGAGCAATGGCAATGCAGAGCTTTTGGCTGGCTTTCTCATCTTTGCTGAGTGCAGAAAACACCACTGCTTTACTCTTCAGGGTGCATTGGACTACACAGAGTCTGGAGCAGATGAGATTTCCCTCCCCATGTCCTTGGGGGTTGTGCTACCATCGGTAGTCTCTGTGGCCTGTGCTTGCACAATGTCAAGTGTTATTAGTTCTCCGGACAGGGGGTGCAGAAAGATACTCTGGGAAATTATTTTGAACCCCCTGCAATTTGTTTTTCAAAAAGCTAAGTTACTTTTGTCAGTGCTGGTTCAGTAGCAGCCCCAATGGAGGCAAGCTGTTCTCTTACTCCTCTTGGCAAGGTGGCTCTGACAAAAATTAAGTATGAACTTTAGTGGTTTCCAGGAGCTCTTGGAAGAACTAACAAGCATATCACAGGGTCCAGCGTTCAATCCTTCCCTGCTGGGGTGCGCTAGAGAACAGAAACTGTCAGGCAATTTGAGATCCACTTAGCAATTAGTGCAGATGAAAGAAGCATTAATGCAAAAGCGCCGGTCTCTGCTTTGGGTGGGAGGTGGAAAGGAATGTGTAAGAGAAAATGTAAACATGACAAAATGTGGCTGTGTATCCCATAAAACAATGAATCATATTAATATTTCCAATCCTTTTCATGCAAGCAGAAACAGTCGATCAATATATGACAGAATTAAAGACCTGCATTAAAACTCTTGGAGCTGAGGATCTGTGAGAACATACTAATCTGTGGAATTCTGCATAAAGCATAAAGAGAAAGGCAAGTGGATGCACAGGGGCCAGAAGCTGCCATAACAGAAGTCTGCTGGGCAAGAGGACTCCTCTACCCACTCAGAGGAGCACCCACTGGAGAGGAAAAACCATCTCTGGCAATTGATACGGTGGGTGCACTTACAGAAAGTAGTATTTCCCAAAAAGCTTACAGTTATAACGAGCATGGCCCTAAATCATATCCTTGTAAAAGCTTGCAAAGACAATTTCAAGGTAGGTTAGTAGGATGGAATCCCTGGAAGAAGGAAAGGCAGGCATACAACAGTTAAACAAGTGAATACTTAGTTACTGTGCATAAAGGGTGTGATGGACTATGTTTGAATCTGTTCTAAAAGCATTATATACTGGGCCACTTGAAAAACAGTAGGGAGGACAGAATTGCACCGTTTGGAAATACTGATTTTTAGAGAGTTAAGATCATGCTCTGGATCCTGGTAACAGTGAGCAGAGGAGCTCAACATGATGCACTTACATGTCTTTTGGGAGGTTCAGATTCCTGCAGTTGCACTTTGGAAAAGCTGTAGAAACTTATCATGTACACCGAGAAGCCTGCTACTGGCAACAGCAGAACAATAAATGGCACAAGGAAAGCATAACTTTAAAGAGAATTCAGTACAAGAGGGGCTACCAGGGGGATGAAGGAAGCTGGGGGATTGACTGGATATGCACATGTTTGTTAACAGCAGTGGGTCTAATAGCTGTGGTGGCTGAGTAAGATTTGAGTCAGAGGGGACTGGGCATGATGAAAGATAAGCAGAGCTGAGTGTGATGCTGCACCTTTCAGATGTAGGCTTCTGGACAGGGCTTCCTTTTTCTTCCATGTAGGAGAACTTTGCTGATCCTATCCAACTATGTTATGGTGGTCTTCTCAGTCCCGATCACATACCCTTCAGAGTGCTGATGTCAGTGCTAGTGTATTCCAGAGGTAGTCAGACCACCCTGTCTTTCTGGGACGTGAGTCCAAAGACCACCCTAGTGCCAGAAATAAACTATTTTCCATCTTACATACTCTCCATATCCTTTTGCAGCCAGATTGTGTTTTGCACTGCACCACACTTCTCCTGTGATTGTTGTGGGAAGATTACAATTGCTTTGAGATCTGTTTCTCTCTTCTCTTGTCTGATCTCAGGGCCACAGAAGAGACAGGGTATGTGAGAGAGTGCATGCATGTGTATTTACTAGAGAGAATGACAAAAGGGGGCTGTATCATGCTCCTTCTGCCAGTTAACCCCATCCTAAGCTTACCATCTAGCTGAGCCCCTTGCATGCATCCCAGACCTCTGCCTTTCCTCCATTTTCTTTGCTCTGGTTTGTTATATTGCGTATCTAAGACATAGTTTCAGTTATCCACTCTCTTGCATGCCTGGGTGGTGAGATGTGCATCTAGCTGTAGGTCTTGGGAGCAAACAACTTGGAATGAGTGCCTGTGCCACCGACAGGCATTTGGGGAACACGTCCCACAGCAGAAGGTCATTCTCCCTGGCTCAGCTCTCAGTCACACAGTCTGCCTGCCCACAAGCAGAAACAAACACTTGCCATTGTGCTGTCTTCAGGCTATAATCTGGGACTGGACCAGTAAGGCAAATGCTGAACAACTGCTACAAATAACTGCCCCAACCATTAATTTTTATAGGCTGAGTGGCAGCATTTCATGCTGGGCACAACCAGCAGTGGAGATGAAAGCTTGAAGCCAAATAGACATCACAGAGCCAGGACGAATGCTATTTATTAAAGAAATGCCTGGATTGCAGAGGAAGCAGAAAGGTGCATCTTGAAAGGAACCTTTAACACTTGTGAGTGAAAAGCAATAAGGGCTGGAAAGCAGGGGGAGCTGCCAGAGGCAACAGCTAATGGACCTGGTCCTGGGGTGAGCTGGCAGCAGGGAGCATGTGGCTGGGAGCCAAAGAGTAAGTTGCACTGCCTCATCTGTAGCCATAATAGCAAGAGCTGAGTGAAGGGACTGCCCAAGCTGAGCTGAGAGGCAAGAAAGTGCTGCTGGGGAAGGGAATATCCCCAGGCCCCCAAGGGAAACTGCTGTTCTTTACTATGGTCTGTGCAGAGAAATCACTAACAATGCACTCCTGTCAGCAGGGTACATGACATTTCTTCACCCTTCAGTACTGGAGCAAGGACTCCACCTCCTACCCCATGGTCCAGATCCAGTGTCTCAGCTATGGAGCTCATCTGAGCAGACTTCCCATCCATTGCTTCCCAGTGTGTGGGTGCAGCCTCTCCAGGCTGGGCTCCAAGCCTGCCTTCCCCCATCACTGCAAATAGGCCTGCCCCATACAAGGATAAGTTTCCAGGTTCCAACAGCTAGTGAGGCCCTTTCTTCCAGCTGTTCAGACTCTGGCTAGGCTTAGGATACTTAAAGGGGATGAGCAGCATTTCTCTTTCTAGCCCCCCAGCTGCACAGCAGCCTGTCCTCCCATGCCCGCCTCAGCTGGGGGTACTCCATGTGGGTGCCTGTCGCCAGCCCTGCAGCCACTCTGAGCAGCAGAATCTGCTGCATTAGGTCGATTTCAAGAGCTCCTCCAGGTCAGTTAGCAATTACCTGCACCAGATATGCACTTGGAAAGAAGCTTCTGATCTCTTCAATGCATTCTTTCTCCTCTTTCAATTTCAAATTCGCCTCACTGGAAATAGGCACTTCAGCCTCTTTTACAGACCATGCTAAATCGGTATTTCTCCCAGATCTGTTGGGTTTGCTGATATAGATGTTTTTCACTACAGAGGTGATGCCATGGCCAGTCTGAGGTGTGTCCAGACCTCCTCCATTTAAACTATTCCAGCTGAGCCTGCAGCTCACAGTATTTCTGCACAGACCACCAGCCCTAGTGTGTGCTGAGCAGCCTCTCCCAGGATGGGCACCCTGGCACCAAAGCTCTTATCGGTTCAGGCTGGTGCCCTGTATTGTCAAGACATGTCCAGTGAGCAAAGGCATTTGCTCACTTTAAGGCATTCCTCCCTTAAAGTCAGTTGTGCGGTTTTCCTATCTGCATACTCCAGTCTTGTCCTGGAAGGAAAAGAACTGGAAAGAAGGAAAGCCAGTGTGCCAACAACTTGTCGCAAAGGTATTTTCTGCAGTGACATACTTCATGCTGGGCTCTTCCAGGGCAGCACTGGTTTGTTCTGCTGCTTTGTTCTGCTGCTCAGCTGAGCAAGACACGTCTCCTGCTGGTGCCTGAGGACACATCCCGGGAGAAGGGAGCTGCAGTGCCGCAGCTGTTGCATCTGTGGCAGCCCCTGGGGCCGGTGTGGAGCCATCCAAGCAGTGCCCTCTGTGGGCGCAGACAGAGAGACTGGGGCCAGCACCTTGCGTGCTGGGCACAGGGACTGATGGTTTACTGCTGCCTTTCTGTGGGGCTCCTGCAGCCTGACGTGGTCACATGACATCCTATCCCAAACCAGTGGTTCAGTGCTCAGAGGCAGAAGCAATTTTACATAAAGTTCAATTAAATATTTGCTTTATAATTGCACAACAAATTATTCATAAAGGCATTGGAATCTAATCACAAGGCTGACACCGTGGAGTCTGCAAATGACACGGTACTTGGGGAGAATAAAGATTGCAGGAGGGAACTGCCAGGCTTTGCTGATAGGCAGTGACAAAATGTGTGGGACAGAGGGAATACTCCCAGGAAAAGATTCCAGGCATCACCAAAGAGCCTCAACAAGACAGGGCTGTTTGGCTGGCAAGTGTAAATGGGTCGGAATGTGAGAAATGATTCTGGGCAATAGATTGGGATTTTTGGCCCATGTGTGCCCAGCAATCTTAGGGGAGCACTGGGCTGTGCCCCTCCAACCATGCTGTGTCAGCTCTGGCTTTGTGTATGCACAGTGCAGTGTGTTGAGGAGTGTTCCCAACTCCACAGAACCTGTGTGAGCACAGAATTGCTGCCTTCAGCTCTTGTCCCTATCTTCAACAGGAATCACAATGCTGGGTCTTTTAAGGGGGTGCAGAGGCCTCTCTCTAGCTATGGGGTATGAAGAAAGCCATGTGGGAGTAGCCTGTCTCCCTAGCCTGTGGGGTCCTGTGGGACTAGAGCTGTGCCAGAGCAGCATACAGGAAAAGGCAGGAGGCAATCTGAGCATGTAATGTGGCATCATCCCACATTGCATCCCTCAGAGACAAGCGGTGTGAGGCAAGGACATGCAGCTTGCCAGAGGTGGCTGCTAAGCACAGCAGGAGCAAATGGGACCACCTAGGGACCCTCTGTAGGGAGTCTGGCAGGGGGACTTGCTTCCATGCAACCTTCATGGCATCCTGAGCTGCAGCTCTGGGAGCAAAAACCTCTCTGCCAGTCCTACCACTCAGTGTTCCGCTCCTTTTAGAGTGAACTTGGAGAGCAGCAGGCTAAATCCTGGACCCCATGAAGAGCGAGACTGGTGGGACTGAGCTATGTGAATCTCCTGTTTTTCTGCTGAGATAAGGTGGGGTAAGGTCAGAGAATGAAAACAGAGAATGAATGGGCAGATGCTGAGCTCAGGTGCCACTGAAGACTGATACTGCTTTGCCTAGCAAGTACCCATCCATCCCAAATTCTGTCCCCTGCTGTCATCCTGGGCAGTGGGCTGCAGACTACACCCTGTCCCTGCAGGGCACACAGCATTAGGTGGGCTTTGACTGACAGGAGAGCTGGATCCTGGGCAGAGAGCTGGACTGCAGATGAATTGCCTGCCAGCCAAATCTGGACGTTAGGCAGGGACTTAGATTAATGGGAGCTGGTTCTGCCAAGAAAGGTGAGTCATGGAGCTTGTCCTGTGTTGAATCTGTTTCTCGGATAGGGAAGAAGTAGGAGGACTTAGCAAGATTAATCTTTTATAGAGTTGTGAGAATAGCCAGAATTCATGGGATTCTCAGCAACAGATTTCCAAGTAAGCAGACAGCACTTTGATTTGCTCCATGTAACACAGCACAGATCTGTACTGGTGACTCTGTAATCCCCTGCCACTGGTCACGGGTAAGATTGAGCATACTTTTGTGCTCACGCACGAGCCCTGCAGAGCACAGGCTGTGGAGAAGTATCGAGGAAGCAGTACCTTGTGAGCTCTTCTCTGAATTGTCCTGAAGTCGCTGTCTGCAGCTGCTCTGTTCCAAGCAATACTGGGCCCAGCACAAAACGTGAGAAAGCAGTAAGAAGGAACTCCTTTTGAGAGGTTGGTGACACATCAGCTGGGAGAGTTTGACAGGTCTCTGCATCAAGGATCTTTGCATCAAGGAAGTGCTGGGAGCAGGACTGGACAAGAGCCAGACCACTTTTCCTGATGCTCAACTCTTCCCTCTGGCTAGCAGTTTGTGATAAAGCAGCAATGACAGACCTGGGAGGAGCTGCTAGTGAGAGGAGAGGGAGAGTAGGTTGGTCACAGCTAGGTTTTGGCAGGAGGAGATGGGGAGCTTTCGTGCACCCCTGTGTCTACCCCTCCCAGCACTGAATGCACCAGGGAAGAGGCTGAGGCCAAGAAAAGGAAATCTTTGTCATCAGGTTTTGTGTTGTGTTTACAGGAATTGTGGAGAGAGAACCTCAGTGCTAGTGAACCAGGGAGATTTTCCTGCAGAAGGCAAATTTCCATCCCATGTTAAGAGTCCTGTTTCTGTCTGATATTTCTTTATCTGTTCATGTCATGGCTCTCTCTTCAGTCTGAGCAGTTTTACAAATGGGTTGTGGAGATGAAAGCATGAGGGAAAGCTGCTCAGGATCAAGTTGGAAAAGCTTTTAACTTTCAACTCCTTACAGAAAAAGGCTCACAGAGGAAGGTGGGGTGTGTGCAAAGAATGGGAAAAGGAAGAGGAAGGAGCAAAAAGAAATAAGGAGAATAGGTGAGTGAAGGGGACAGAGCAAAGAAGACAAATCACAACAAGAAAAGGAATGAGGCACTAGCAGAAAGAAAGGGAGAGATAGGGAGAGAACAAAGCAATGGGGCCCGGAGCTCAATGAGATGGGGAGAGTATAACAGAATGAGGGAAGAGTGCTGCAGGTAGAGGAGGGCTAAGAAATACAAAAGAGCTATTTTAATGCAGGGATAAAGCACAGATGGGAATAAGAGGAAAGGAAAGGCCACAAGGACTGAATTCCCATGGAGATAAAAGGGATGGCAGCAAAGTCAAAGAATAACCCATCCATCCTTCTGTCACTGAAAATAGAAGGCATGACATGAAAATGGCATGTCACCTTTAGAGAGGCTGTGGGATGGAGCTGTGGAGACTGTTCAGTGTTCAAGTGTGGGGCAGCCACTGTCACAAAGGGAGTGACAGTGTCATGGGTGGGTCTTGTTCTGTTTTGCATCCTCCATCACCTCTTTCTCACACTGCATAGGATGGCTCGTGGCCTGTGCTACTGTGTGACCTGGGCATACACTGAAGCACTGCTGACTTCAAGTCTCGTGGAAGGACTGTCATAAAATGCCTTATTACAGTGCTCTCTGGGGCTTATGTGAGAACTGGACTGGAACAGGCCTCGCTGGCTTTACCAGCACCTTGCAGGGCAGTAGCAAGAGATACAGAATTGTAGTCATAGACTAGTTTGTGTTGGAAGGGACCTTTTAAGGTCATCTAATCCAATCTTTCCCTGCAATGAGCAGGCACATCAACTAGATCAGGCATGGAGCAGCTGTGACACAGGAAGGAAGCATGATGGCAGAAGGCACAAGACCTTCCCTGGCTCCAGAGTTAAGGGGGTCTTAGCAAAAACATTAGAAAAGAGCACCACATGTACACACAAGGCTGGAACCATCTCCAGCTGGGATCATACCACATCACTGGATACTTTCTGCTATGTGGGCTCAGCTCCCCCAGCAGTGTGCGAAGCAGCCCCTTGGCTCTCCCAGGGAAAGGATCTGGGTGTTGCCAGTGTCAGTGTTGGCACAAGAGTCTAGCAGCTGCCCTAGGGCTGGCTAGATTGGCACTGAGCAAGGTCTGTGTTTGCAGACAGTGTTAGTCTGTGCTCCAGGCTTTGCTTCTTTCCCTACGAGAGCATCAGGCATAAGTGGGAACTACTTTGGCAGCAGTGCTTGCAGCTAGGAGATTTCTCGCTTTCACACTGGGATCAAACACATTTCTAGATGCTTCCATGTCTGAAGGGGCTAAAATGGAGCATTTCCTAGGTCTTATTCAGAGCCCCATTGACTTTTTAAGGGTGGAAGTCATGCAGTAGTAGGAGTTGTGCCAGCTGGTGCAAAGGTGGGGAGGACAACTGCCTGAGCATCTGCTGGATCCATGCCCTGCTCATCTCTTGGTTCCTAAAAGGAGTCACTCATCCTGAATTCCTGCTGTGGTTAGGAACCACTGTCTTGCTTTCCATCCACCTCTTCCTGACCTGTGCAGGAAACGTGAGAGCCAGGTGGCTTGTGAATAACCTGCTGCTGGGCAGCAACTGTTTCTTGGCCTGTATTGGCCAAGCAGAGTCTTTGTTTGCCCGTGCAAGGTGCTGCACACATAGAGCAACACATGGTGATCCTTTTTGCTCCTTCCAGGGCCAAATTCTAAGGCCCAATACCAGAGGTTCTTGTGGAAGCAGGAAAGTGTTTTCTCCAGGTGACACGTGTAAGCCTGGAAAGGGAGACTGGAAAATGTCCTGCTGCGGCTGTTCGCCTGAGCTGCGACTAAACCCTGACTTGCATGACCGCATTTATCTATCCCAAAATGACACCGCAGCCTCACCAGCCTTGAGCGGGTCCCCGCGGCCGGTCCCGAGGGAGGCGCCAAGGGCCGGGGGCTCGGGGCCGGTCCCGGGTGCAGAGCGGCGCTGCATTCTCAGAGTCTCCAGCAGAGGCTGGGCTGGGCTGCGGGGAAGGAGCGGAGGAAGCGGGGGGGAGGAAGGCGAGGCGGCTCTCGCCGCACATGCATCGCCCGCGCCCCGCCTCGCGCCGTGCCCGCCCGGTGCCAGCAGCCGGCTCCGCTCCCCGCCGCCGGCGAGGGCTGCGCTGCCGGGCTGAGGCTGCCTCCGCTTCGTGCCGGGCTGCCGGGCTCAGCTCCGTGCCGGGGCACCGCTCCGTGCCGGGGCAGAGCTCCGGGCTCCGCTCTGCTTGGCGCCGGGGCCGCGCAGGATGCCGCGGGAGGCCGAGCGCCCCGCCCGGGGGGGCCGCCGCGGCTGCCGACCCAGGTAAGAACCGGCGCGGGCGGGCACCGCGGGAGCCCAACTTCGCCGTCCCTCGCCGCGCCGCAAACTTTGCTGCCGCTCGGCGGGGCTGCGGCTGCCGCTCCCCGCGGCTGAGGGCGGGTTCGGCCCTGATCCGGCCGCCCCGGGAACGCGGCTCAGGCGGCGCAGCCTCGCGGTTGGCTCCGAGGCGGGAGCGCCGGATCGCCCCGGTGTCGGAGGGCGGGTGAAACCGGAGGGTTTATGCCCTTTTAGGCATCGCTATCAGGGTGCCAGGGCTCTAGCACTGGCTTTGGCAGCAGCAAGGGTTTTTATACTCTTCAATTGAAGCGCTCGGATGCTTAAAGAACCGCAGCTCTTTTTTAAACCGGTGGTATCTTGAAACATCCTTCTTGAGTGCCTTCCTACCCAAGAGCTAGCTCCCCATTTCTCTTAACTGAGGCCAGAGCCGTTCACGCCGGTTACCACAGAGGCTTTGCTTAAGGATGTGTGTGAACGTGCAGCTGAAATGCCTGGGGAGTCCTGCTCAAGTCCTTTTAGCAGGGAAGGTAACATATTTCTTTAGAGAGCAACGTTTTTCTAACAACAAACTAAAAATAACTGCTAAAACTAGCACTTTCCTCATTTAAAATGTGGTTCCCAAATGGCTGTGCCCTGGCCTGCTGGGAGAAAGTGCTGCAGCCACTTCTGCTGCTCTGGTGTGCCCAGCTACAGCAGCTTGTCCAGGCCCCGGCTGCTGTGCCAAGAGCCACTTGCTGATCGTCCTGGGAGCACATCCTGTGGCAGCCACACTCCTGTGGTCTCCCACGGGAAGCACGGGAAGGAGGGATGCAGTAGATGCCCTTGTTCTATTTGTCTGATTTCTGACACTTGTAACATCCCCGATGATCTGGGGAGATCTGTGTTGCCTTTTCTTCTAACCTCATTTTATGTATCAACAATGATGATGATAACAGAAAGGAGAGGCAGGCTCAAGAGTTCGGACATAACTTTGTAAGGCAGTGCAGTGCAACTCAGGGGAACCTCTGGACTTGAGAGGGATAAGAAGGATGGCTCCACCAGAGCTCTGGTTCTCCAGACCTTGCTTGCATTGCCTGAGATGTACCTCTCTGTCCCTGCTCCTAGGCTGGTATTATGCTGTTAAAATACCATGCACTGCGACAGCCAATACCATAGTCCTGCACACCACAAAGATAATCTCACATGATGACTGTTTCTTTGGGACCTGTTTCTCTCTTCAGAGTACCTAATGTTCACAGAATGGCTGAAGCCTGCATTCTCTATGCTTGTAGATCTTGTGCTCAGCTCAGACAGCCTGGACAGAGCCCGGGCTTCCCCTTATGCTGCTAGCCTCCTAAGGGGAATGCTCTCCACTTTTCTCAGTAGCATGGGGTAAGGAGTATTTGCAGCAAGCAATTATCAGGGTTTGAGATTTTGATCCTGCTACATCAGTTTTTGGATGCTGAAAATAAATCGCTTCTCTGGGTTTGGGTATCACATAGCAGGGAGAAATGGAAACAAGAATCTGAAACCATTTTCCTATACTGATGCTGTGTTTGTGTATGAGGCCAAAGGGTGGTTCTGATGCTCATTGATGAAATCCATAACAATGTTGACAGGACTCTGAGCGTAGCACAGTTTATTGCCCACTGAAATCTGAATAAGCTGGCCCAAATCTGTACTAACTTTTGTATCACGTACATCTCTGCCTCAGTGAGGTTGGGGTCAAAGCAAGTGAGGCTTGGTCTCTGTATGAAATGCTGACTGGTGAATAGCAATGTTGAAATTGGAGGGGCTGATGAAAGAAAAAGTGTGTGCTGTTCCGTAGGCAGAAGAGACAGTTCTGTTCCTGCCTGGAAAAAAATGCCCTTTGCTTTTTGGTGCATTGACAGTTTATAATGTGATACGATGATTTCATACCTGGGGCAGAGAAGGGGCCACTGAAACAAGGTTGATGTGAAAACTCTTTTTTAAAAGAAGCCAGCGGGTCTCCAGGAAAAAAAAAAAAAAAGAGAGAAAAGGCTGTCGGTGGCTTAAAAGTAACAGTTGAAACGTTAAAATCCTGTTTTTCCTGGCCCTGTTTCTGATAATGTGATATTTTCATGATTTAAAATGCAATATCATATTTGAAAAATCCATAGTTCCTTGCTGGTGCGTAAGGATTCTCAGAATAGGGTCATAATTTACTGTTTGTTGTGGGTATTGTCTGATCGGCCTTTTGGGGTTTTTTGCACTTTGGAAATACTAAACTAGCAGGCTTCTCTCTGAGCAAATTTTGCCTTTGTGCTCCTAATCACTAGCCCATAGTAGTAAAATCTGGTTGCAAGTACGGGGGGGGGGGGGATAATGCCTGTTTGTGTGAAACCTGATTTTATACCCATGGACTATATTTAATTAGAAGGATTAGATTGCTGAT
>JAVHNF010058838.1:51021-63939 GCA_034783455.1 Micropsitta finschii
CAGCTCTGCAAACCAATGAAGATGTCTCATGAGTAGTTCTGGCTGTTACTGGTGTCACTGAGCTCTGGTGGAAGCTCAGGGTGTTGGTTCAGGGGGAGATGGATGCTGCGTACCCATCCCCATGTCCTGGTCAGGCCTCTTCTCCCCAGGTGCTCACTGAATGCAATCTCCCCTTGGCCACAGGTCTCATGTCTTTACCCTTAGTGTCTTGTGGGTGTCTTGAAGCTTACTTCACAGCCCTTTCTTACACTGTTAAAGTGAGCCAGGTTGTGAGCCAGCATTTCCCACTGTCAGGTGCTGCCATCCCCAGCATGAGGGACTGCTGTGGTCTGGCCCTGTGCAGGCAGCAGCAGCTCTGCCATGCCAGGGTCCTGCCTGCACATCTCCCACCAGTGTGAGCAGTGGCAACCTGTTCTGGCAGCAGACTCCACTCCCATCCTCAACAAGGGCAGCATGGTAAAGAGGTACCTGTGATGAGGGCTCCTTGGTCTTGGAGCTCTTGCTGGAGCAAGCAGACATCCATAGCGCTGCAGAGCCTGCTGCAATTTTATGCAGTTCTGCCCTCCCTTCTGGGGTATCTGCTCTAACAGGGGCTGGGCTCTGTAGTGGGGCAGCTGGGGCAGGGCAGGGTGGGATGCAGTGACCAAGGCTGCAGGCGGCAGCACAGTGGGGCATGGAGACCCACTCTCACACCAACACTGACACCTTGGTCTTTTCCAGGCTCCTGGCAATGCTGCTGGCTACCCTGCACCTTTCTATGTGAGCCAGCAGAAGATGGAAGTGATCGGCATCAGCTGGGCAAAGGACCCTTCACAAGGTGCTGGAATATCATCTCTCGAAAGATGGGAGTTACAAATGGGCTTGTGAACTGCACGTGTGACATAGGCACCTCTGCTGCCAGAACCCTCGCGCAGTAGCCCAAGGCCACCAAAGAGCAGGCAGACGCTGGCCACATCAGCTCATCCCGGTAACTCCTCTGTGAAACCGTGCGTGGAGAAGCTTCCTTTCCCTTCCCTTCCTGTGGATGCCTGCTGTGGGTACCCGTACCCTGCTCGCTGCTGAGGAGCTTGCTGCCTGCTGGCAGGGTGGGCAGCCAGCAGCGCGTGACCCTGTTCCCCAGCCAGGAGCGGAGCCGCACTGCTCTGTCCCTGGGGACAAATGCCAGCCACCAGGCTCGTCTCTGGAGGCCCAGGAGCAGCTGGCGAGGCACCAGCACTGACTGCTCCTGTGCTAGCAGCAGGTGGTCTGGGACGTGTGTTGTCACAGAAGTGACTCCAGCCTGCTGGGACGGAAGTGTTCCAGCTGCAGAACATGGCGTGCAACAAGGATGGGAATGTTCTGCATTGACCAGGGAGCCTTCTGCTGCTAGTGTGGACTTTCCTCCTCTTCCTGAAAGGATGCCAGTTGCTTGTCCAAAAGCTACTGCTCACGCAGCCTCCTAAAGTGCAATGGCGAACCGTCTGCAGGGCTTCTTGTGGACCATGCTGCTGCTGTTCTGCACCATCCAGGAGCTGGGAGCCTGGGCCATGCGCACTTCTGTTGAGGGCCCTGGCCTCGGGCAGCCGGAAGACCCTGCGCTGCTGGCCAGTGGGCGAGTGAAGCGTGGCTGGGTCTGGAATCAGTTCTTTGTGGTGGAGGAGTACACAGGCACGGAGCCGCTCTATGTGGGGAAGGTAAGGTAACCCAGTGTCTCCATGGGGCTGACCAAGCCAGCAGCAGCAGCACAAAGTGTGCCAACAGCATGGTCGAGCCTGACAGGGAAAGAGGGTCTGCATGAAGGTTGCTTGTGGGGTCCCAGTTAGAGAAGTACTTTCTGGACTGGGGTGGCAGGAGCCTAGTCCCTTCCTGAGGCTGATGTGCTCCCAGAGACTTTAGGGCTGGAGCACACCAAAGTTCACATCTGTGTTCTTACAGTCATGTACTGGGTTCCCATGGTGTTTGGAGTGGGTGCAAGAAAGGGGTGCAGCTCTGGGTGTTGTGGGGGTGCAGTGTGGAAGGCTCAGCCACATCTCTGGGAAGATCTGCTGGGCTGGAGCAGATGTTCAGACCAGGCTGGCATCTGCTCATGTGCTCACGCTAGTCCCTGCCATGTCTTGGGAGCCAGTACTGTTGTAGCACCAAGAGCTTTCCTGATACAGTAGTTGCTGCCTTAAGTGCAACCCTGACTTCCTGAAGATGGTCCATCCCTTGCCCTAGTCCTTTCAGCATGTGGATAATGTGCTGCTGGGTTTTGTTGGGTGGTCCCTCCGTGTGGCTCCCTCCTGGTCCTGGAAGGACTGTGCTGGTTTGAACCTGCAAGCTACAGCAGCTGTTTCCTCGCTAGTTCTCTCTGCAAGCTGGGGCTGGCAAAGGAGATGTCCTCTCTCTTTAAGGCACGGAAATCCTGCTCTTATCTGTGGCCAGAGCAAGATTGTTACAGGATTTATGTATCTCTGGCTGGCCTGCACAGTGTGGTGTAGGAGGTGCTTGGTGTGGGGGTGCGGGGCTTGGAGGGACCCTGAGGGTCAGCACTTGATAGAACTTTCTTAGATTTTGCAGTAGCTCTGCCCATCAGGCCTGTGCTATGGGTGCTGCTGGGTGCTGGCCAGGAGCTGCACTGCGTTACTGCTGCTCCCAGGACCATGTCCTTGCTGGGCTTTGCACAGGCATTTGCATCCACAAACACCCGGGGGAGGCAGTGGGAGATTTCGAGCTTATGGTAACCAGTGCATCCTGCTCTGCCGTGAGATGCGATGCAGTTGCGGGAGCACAGTGGTCTTCCCTGTGCTGGGGCAGTCCCAGTCTTCCTCTGGCTGCCTCCCTTCTCTGCAAGTGGGTTGCTGTTGGTGCTGTCCTGGCTCTTGCCGTTGTTCGTGTGTCCTTCAGAGAGGAGTGCTGGCAAACCTGGGGCTGCTGGCAGGCAGCAGTGCCTTCTGGGCAGGACTGCATCTGAACTCGCTGCTTCCCTGATGTGTGACTTGGACCGAGGGGAGGCTGGCCATGGGCCTCTGCTCCCGGTGTCCTGAGCCTGAAGGAGCATCTTGCCTCAGGGTTCCAGAGCTTTGGCCCTTTTTGGGAGAAGCTGTTCTGTGGCTCCCACATGTTGGCATGGTGTTATTTGTACACCGATGAACGTAGCACTGGCTGTTGGGACCAGAGGAGCATGCTGCAAGCCAGCTAGAGCTGCTGCTGGAGGCACTTGGGCTCTCCCCAAAGGCAATGCCCAAGAGCTCATGCAATAGGAATGCCTGATGGCCTTGGCTGTCTGGTCATCAGTCTGGAGGAGGCTTGAAAATGGGCTTTTTGGCTAGGGGCCAGCTGGGATTTCAGTGGTGGTTTGCGTCCGTTTCAGCAGAAGCTTGAGAGCTGCACTCCTCTGCTACCACACTTGATGCAGTTACAGCTAATTCACAGCTCCCCTGGGAAGCGACTGGAAGCATCAGGCCCTGTCAAACTCCAGAGGTAGCCTAGCAACCACCTCGGCTCCAAAATGAACCCAGGCACCTACAACTAACCCATTTTACAGCCCCCTTCCACACCATTCACTGCATCACCCACCCTGCTCAGGATAAAGGGCCAGCCTTTGCCAAAATCCACTCCGTGAGTTGCTCCCAAGGGCAGCTCCTGGGTCAGGCTTTCCTCTGGAGAAGGTGGGGCGGCCGCCTGGAGCTGCCAGCCCCCATGGCACAGCTCGTGGGCCCCAGAGCAGTCCTGCACCGGGTCCCCAGGTCTCCCTGTGGTGTAGCTGGGGCTCGCCCTCCATCAACACCTCCTGCACACTTCCATGTGCTTTTTAAAGGGCCGATACCATTTCTGTAAAATCTGGGTTCTCCAGCTAATCCTTCTGAACTGTAATTTCCCCCGAGGCTGCTGTCAGTTTGATGTGGATTTCTTTGGGTTTTTTAAATAGAATTATGGGGTCAGCACTAGTTACAAACTTCTGCATGTGGACAGATCTATTTTAGATAGAGGAGAGGATTAAAGGGAAAAAAAGCAGATTTAATTAAGTTGCTAATATTTAAAGAAAATTGATGAACTCGGGCTTCAGGAGTTGGAGCAAACAGAGTGTGCCTTTATTACAGGCTAGTTTTTATTTGATTTTCTTTCTCTTCTAGCCTCAGAGTAATTTTTGATTTGTGTATCTGTGCTTTCTGCTTAATTGTTTTTAATAAGGAATGTGCACCTCTGCTCACATTTGATTTTGATTTAATTATTAGTATGTAATTAATGGCTTTGTAAAATCCCTCCTTGAAGCCTTCTAGGACAAGGAAGCTGTTTTCCTGTTTAACAAACGGAACAGATCAGTGTTTCGTCCACCTTCTGGACAAGCCTGGCTGCTGTGGACACTTGTCCTTGGCCAGAGGAGCTGAGTTGCAGGCAGGGAACTCCCTCCATTCCCGGGCGCAGCACGCCAGGGTAGAGTGCAGAGGGTCTGTGCTGTGCCAGGGCTGCCTGGTGCAACTGGGGTCTGCAGGCCTGCATGGCAGCGTGCTGCTCCCTTACCTGCCTGCTGTAGCGGCAAGAGCATCCCCGAATGTGGTGGTCTGGGCCTGCGGCATCTCCCCTCAGATGTCTGCAGTCCGTTATCCAGCCCTCCCCCATTAGTTGTTGTTCAGCCAAGCAGCACAGATTTAGCTCTTTTAATCTTCCCTTGTAAATCAATCTCTGCAGCCCCTTGAGCCCAGGATCCATTTTTCTTCCTAGCATTCCAGTTTGCAGGGATCCGGTGTCTGCTCCAAGCAGTTAGTGATGAGCAACATGTAAAGAGGATGTGCTGAGAGCTCAGTGTGGTTCTAGGAAGAGGTGCTGGTGGTTTATCTCTGGCCTAATTATTAATCATGAGCCTGGTGTTCAATGGGAAAATGCAGGTTTCTGTTACTTGTGCTGTGCAGACCAGATGTGTGTTTTTGTGCTGATCCCTGGCGGAGTAGTGAACGCTGAGGAGAGGATGATAAAGTGGAGGGGCAGCAGGCTCTCCAGCAGCCAGGGAGAAGGGCTGAGCTCAGCCCTGTGAGCTACCCGAGTGAAGGTCTCCTTTCCAGGCAGATGTTTCAACAAGGGCTGTAACATGTGAATGTTCTGCAAAATGCAGTGAATTGTCTAACGCGTGGGCCCCTCATGAAATAAATATATAAACTGTATCTAACAAGACAAATATAACGAAGGCATCATAAAAAAGAGGCAGCTCTGGTATAAATTCTTGCTGGTAGAGCTGTATGTCTGAAAGGTGGATTGTAGAACTGCAGTTTTGAAGATTGAATGGCCCATAAACATTTTCATATTTCATTAGCTGATTAATGGACAAGTTTTTTTGGGACACGCACACACACGACTGTTCATTTTAAGCAGAAATTGTAAGAAGCAAATGAAAGCAGCTGATGAAACCTTTCAAGGGTCCTGTCCTGTTATGGGTTGTCCCAATTAATGCCCATGCTGCTCTCTGTCATGATGCATTCTGCCTGTCCAGTTACTGTTAATAGATTTCTCATAAGTGGCTGGATTGTAACAACCTCATAACTCAGTTTAATGCCACCAATAAAATTATCTCTGGACGTCTGGCCTGGATTTCACTCAGCTTCTGGTCCGTGAGGAGCTGTTTACCCTTTCTTTTCCTGATTTCAAACCCTGTCTTAATTAGAAAATGAAGTGGAGATGGGCTACAAAAGCATCTTCCACAGGGTCTGCTTTTCATCCCGAACATGGGCCTGATTTGCCACATTCTCCTGCAGTCTTTGCTTGGGTGGGGGACGTGGGTGTGATGTTGTGATGGGTTGACTCCCCTGTTGCATTGCCACATAAACCCAATAGAGATGTTCAGCGAGTACCTGAACTCTCAAGCAGGGAGCCTTGTCAGCACCAAATGCTCTGAAAGCAGAAAGCGGCTGTGGTGGGGCAGAGTGGGCAGGTAGGAATGGATGCTGGTGGAGAGCTGCCTCTATCCCTTGGTCTGCTTTGTGCACCCTGGGAGAGATGATCCCACACTGGGGCCTGGAGTCCTTGCCCACAGGGAAGCTTCTTTTTTTGGGGTGCTGTTGAGTTGTCTTTACCTCTTCCATTATCTCTGAACCTCATAGTGGTGGGTTTGCCCCTTGGTTTGTGGTGTGGGTGGGTACTGGCAGGATTTGTGATCTGCCAGGTGTATGGGTGGCATAGGTAGGACTGAGGTTCCAATTTACTGAGCATTTTTCCATGCCCAGGCATCAGTTGGTGGTGCTCTGTGCCCCTCTCTGGTGACAGGCATCGCACAGGCACCATGGGCTCCACATCATGCAGTCTTGGCCACAGGGGCACAAGCATGGCCCCAGCCTGCTCCTACCCTCTCCCTCTTTCCCTGACAGATCCACTCAGACTCGGATGAGGGGGACGGCTCTATCAAGTACACTATCTCCGGGGAGGGCGCAGGGACTATCTTCCTCATCGATGAGATCACAGGTGACATCCATGCCACCGAGCGCCTGGACCGGGAGCAGAAAACCTTCTACACGCTGCGGGCTCAGGCCCGTGACCGGCAGACGGACCAGCTACTGGAGCCTGAGTCAGAGTTCATCATCAAGGTGCAGGACATCAACGACAGCGAGCCGCGCTTCCTGGAGGGGCCCTACATCGGCAGTGTGGCTGAGCTGTCCCCCATCGGTAGGTCTCCTGGCTGGGAGGAGGTGGGCTGGGGAACCTGTGTGCCACTCCGGTCAAACCTTAAGCCTGCTGCACCCTGAAAAACCGCCTCCAAATCCCAGGGATTCCAGCTGAGACCAGAGCTAGGGAGCCAAGAGGGAAAAATAAATAAGGTGGCTTAAGGAAAACAAGTGAATAAATCCTCTGAGCTGATTGCCAGCCTGAGGCTGAGCGCTCAGTCTCAGCCCTAAGCTGTGCCCTAGGGATGGGCCGTGGCAGAGCCAGCTGCCCACTGAGCACTTACCCTGGTTTTGCACAGCCCCCTCCCTCCCAAGCACAGGAGGGGAGGGGACAGAGACCGGCTGAGCCCTTGCATGCCTGTGGTGCAGATCAGCTGGAGTGGTTTTTCTCTCTCTTGGGTAGCCTGCCCTCAGCCCCTCCTCAGGCCATCCTCTGTGCGCTGCTTTGCTGCCGTCCAGAGCCCAGCGGTAGCTCAGCCATCCCCTTTTGCATCCCCATGCAGCACTGCCAAGCCTCTCTTGCCTGACCCTCTTGCCTTCCTCTGAGGGCTCAGGAGTGGTTGGCTGAGGTTGGGGAATTCATGTCCGTCTAACAGAAGTGTGGCTTCCCCATGTTACTGGCCCCTTGCCGCCATCCTCTTGCCACCAGCATATTTAAGTCCATTGGCGATCAGCCTTGCTGAACTGCTGAGGGGCCAGGCTGGGACATGTGCCATGAGGCTGTACAAGTCCATTCCCCCATGCATGGCAGAGCAGGGCAGTGAGCTCTGCACTCACCTCAGTGTCAGGAAGGGTACAGGGTGATGTTTGAACTGCAGCATTCGCTGCCCTTGCTCTCTGTGCTGGCCTGGTGCTGGGTTTCTGTGCTGCTGAGCACAGCTCGAGTGCATGGAGACTGGCTGGCTTGCTGCGCTGCCCAGAATGTCACACCATTCCCCATCCACATCAGACAATCTGCTATCCCTCATTGACTGGCCGGAGCATGTGTCAGCATTCGCTGCAGGCAGGGAACTATAAATCACTGTTCTCCAAAGGCTGCATGGAGGTAGGAGACAGCTTGCAAAAGGCTGACTGACATCAAAGATAAGGCAGGTCCCCAGCACTGTCAGCAAGGGATGGGTCAGGGAGGGAAGCATGGCAGTGTCGGGAAGACAGGGAACACCCTGATGGGGCTGGGGCAGCCTGGCTGAGCTGCATGAGGGGCTCTGCTGTCGGGTGAACCTGCTGAGTCCTGCTGCGCTTGGGCGGGCAGGTCTAGCTAAGGAGGCATCCTGGGAGCAGAGTGCAGGGGATGCTCAGTCTGTGCTGCTTCAGGGTGGAGCTCTGCCTCTCCATGGTTGGTGTGCAGCATATTGTAAGACTGGTGCATGGCCTCCAGCAGGTTAAAGACTGGCAGAAATTGCCCACACCAGAGGAGCTGCTACTGCCTGAATTTCAGCTGACAGATGGAGAACAATCTCTCCTGAGGTATCCCGAGCATTCCTTCCTCTTCCATTTACCCGCATAATCCTTTCCCAAGTCAGAGTGACCCCTTGAACTACAGCCATGTGCTCCTGGAGAAATGAAAGACAGCACGTGGGCAGCAAAGCAGGAGGCATCCTGTTCCCAAAGGGAAGAAAGAAATTAAATTAATCTATTTTGCTTGAACAACGTTTAAAAAGGAAGGAATTCTCAACTCTGAGTATTAGACAAGGATTCCAGTTCTTTGAAAATCACAAACAATTATGGAGCTGCCTGATCAGACTGATGTGAACACGACGTATCAAAGGAGACAGTTTCTATGCAAAATTGGAGATCAGAGGGAAAGAGAAACACGGTTTCACAACATGAAAGGAAGTGATTCCTGCAAATTAAAATACTTGGAATTTAAAAGTAAAGAGAAGTGCTGTGAGCAGCGTGGGCTGTGCTACCAAGCAGCATGCTCAGACAGAGGAGCTGGAGCCATGAGCCTGTTCTGCTTTCCAGGCTGATGTCTGTTTGCCTGTGGCAAGCTTGGAGCTTCCTATAGCCTGGCCACCCCAGGGAGCATAAGGGCTCCTCTGTAGCAGCTCAGCCCTGGAGATGGCCCATCCAGCAGCGCAGGGAGAGCTTCATGCATCATCACATGGTGCTGCCGTGTGGTCCCCTGCAGTATGAATGCAGATCCTGGAGGGTACCCGCATGCTGCTGCTGCTGCAAGTCCCCAGCTTCCTCTCAGCTCTCCCTTGGCTTAGCAGTGATTTGCCCAGGAACAGGTAGCACAAATGACAGGATGGAGGCATCCTACAAAAGCATAAATAAGGAAGCTTGGGAAGAGTGAATAGGGAGCATGCCTTGCTGACTGTGGATGGAGGTGACCTTCTGTATGGTCCAAGGAAGGCTGGGCAGCTTGGGCAGAGCTTAGATTGGTTATTAATGCATTAACATCAAGGTCAAAGCCTGGGGGCCTGCTGGTGAACGTGCCTATTCTCTGCTCCGTTTGAGTACAGATGTTTTCCTGATCTTTGCTGGGGAAGTGGCTAGGATGGGCCCACCCCAGTGGCCGGGGCTACTGCCTAGCTTGGAATTTGTTTGTAGAGAGCTTTTCTTTCATTCCCTGTGTCTGCTGCTCCGACAGCCTTTGCTCGGTGGCCAGGTCTGAAAAGTGAAGGGTGGCCTCCTCCTTCCTCCTGTGCTCCTGCCATCCCAAACCTCACGGGGTTTGTGCTCTGGGTTGCCCAAGTGTGTGGTGTTCCTTCTAACTCATGGCAGCTATCAGCTGCAGCTCTCCATTCCCTGCCAAAAGCATAGTACCAGCTCCCAGAGCTAGTACCTTCCTGGGGCATAAAGAGGAATAAAACAAATACGGTCAGATCCGCTCTGTGACAGCAGGAGCAGATCAAAGGACATTATTTGCATAATGAAGGAGTACTAATTGGGACAGAAGTCAACTGATTTCCTAGTGTCTGAGAGGGAATAATAGGTGAGAGAACCACATAAACTCTCACCAAGTAGCTGGCAGTGCTTTGCAACACACCTGCCCCTTGCTCTGTGCTGAGGCCGGGGCAGCATGTTTGGCAGGGACAGCATACATGCTGCTTGAGACTCTTAAAGTAAGTCAGGGTGGACTAAAGGCCTCTTTGTACCAAGATCTTGTCTTGACACTGGCCAAAAAGGATGCTTACAGAGGAGGAGGAACAGCACACAGCATCTGTGGTGCTCCTCTTAATACTCTCCCAGCCAGCAACCGGTTTCAGTTAGGGTATTTCTTCAGCTGTGGGTGGTTTCTGTGGGTTTAGCTGGCTTCAGTGTCTGTCTTCCATGAACTCATCCAGACTCACTGTAAACCTCTGCAAAGAGCAAGGAAAAAGGCATCGAATGCTGCTCATCCATGCTGGTGCACAGGAGGCAGGTTTGACCTGAGGCTGCAGGGAGGCAGCTGGAGCCGCAGCAGGGCAGCGGGCTCTCCGTGCTCAGCCTCCCACACAAAGCACCGGAGCCACACACAGGAATGAGCCCAAATCCAGCACACAGTGCCTCCTGCGAGACATCACTGGTGGTTGCACAGAGTGTTGTTGCAGCCCAGAGCTCACTTCTAGGCTGTCTGGGGCATGTGCAGAACCTGGAGTGAGGCACGTGCTAGGAAATGTGCATCCTTTCACCAGAACATCACTCCTCCCATGGGGCATTCTGCTCTCCTTATTTCTTTGTGTACCACCAAGTCCATATTAGAGACAATTTGGCTGTACAGACAGAAAGTTGGGGTCAAGCCCTGACTCTAGCACAAAGCTGGCTGAATGCAGAAGTGATTATTGTGAAGAGAAATTGTTTAATCCCCACACTGCAGCCAGGATGCTTGCAGGCACCTGAGCTTTTTTCTTTTCTTGATAGACAGTGCTCAGAACTCTTGTGTGCATCTGGGAGCTGCTGGGGCAGGAGGAAGATGGAGCTGGGGCTTGCCCTGCCTCTTGGTCCTCAGTGTCCTTTCCCACAGTGCACTTGGTCATGGGGTTGTTCCCCAAGATGCTGTGTTTACCTGCTTGGTGCCAGGGCTGGGGTCCATTGAGCAATGAGTTTCTCTAGCCAGACACCCCAAAGGGTACTTCCATAGTTGTATGTTTTAGCAGTTCCACCACAGCCAGGTTAGCTCCCTCAAGCTTGTCCTGTGGGGCTTGAGGGCTCCGCAGAATCTCCTCTGGGTCTGATTTGGCTTTCTACCAAGTCAGGATGTTCCTGAGACTGCAAGAAACTCACTTCTGCTCCAGTAATTTCTAAGCTGCCCTGGTTTATTTTGTTCCCTGATATCCTGTTGGCTTGTTTCTGGGGTGCATCAGCCACTGCCTGTCCTGGGGCAAGACAGAAGCTGTAAATTGCGCTGTTTATAAAACCTCCAGCCCCCACAGCAACCAGGTTTCCTGAGACCCGAGTGCTGCACTCGGGCATCAGTCCAGCGTGTGTGGCTTTGCATGACAAAGTACTCCTCTCAGGGAGCTTTTTATTCTGCAGGGCTGAAATGACCAAGTGCTGTCCTGGAGCTAGCTGGATCTGCGTGGAAAGGGGTTCTCTAAGCATGGCTAGGGTTGTCCTTTGGGCTGTGTCTGAGCCAGAGGTGCAGGCTGTAGCCCTGGAGCTTTCTGGGGAGCAATCGGAGGATCCTACCCCCACCAGGGAAGGGGTGAAGGTCTTTGCTGAGGAGGGGTGGTCAAATTTAGCAGGTGTTGGCTTTTCCTTCTACCTGCTTGTCTCTTTGTAGGCTTGGAGTGCTTCTGTCCCTGGGGAAGTGATGGATTTCATCCGCTTGCTTGTGGATTCAGTGCAGGGCCTCTTTATACTCTTGGATGTGCCATCTATCAGCATTTAGCTAAATGTGCTTGGAGCAAGTGACACAGCAAGTGGTCTGGAGCCATCAGCCTCCTGTGTGCAGGTGAATGGCTGAAACTGCTGCAAAGGCTCTGGGTCCTGCAGGGAAGGTGGTGATGGACACTAGAACAGGGCTTCATTAGTATGTCAAAGGGGCCAAGGCACTTGGTGCTGAGCCGCTGCCTGCGGGGCTGGCCCGGGACTGTGCTGTGGCAAACGGCTCCTCGATCCTGGCAGCTCCCAGGGCAGCACCTCTGGAGTTGGCTGCTGAGCCCCTCTGCGCTGCCACCAGCTTCAGCTGCACTGACGGTGGCCAGGGCCTGTGTCACCTCCTGCACCCAGCCTGGCTGGCACCCGCTGCTCTGCAGCCCCAGGGCTGAGAGGGAGGCTTGCTCTGGAAGCGAGGGTCTTGCCCCCCTTTTCCTCCAGGAGAAACCAGTTTGATCTGTTGTGACAGATCTCACCTTCTGCAGCAGGAGAGTGAGAGATGGACTCTGACTTGTTAAATTTTATGCAGAATTTATGGTTTCCTCTGGTTCTGTGGGGTGAGCTGGCCAGGGGAGGAGCTGAGGTCTGTCTCATTTTACATGTCTAATTATCTCTCTGGATTTCTGGTTATGGGAGGTGGGTTATGCGGCGCATGATGGATGTTTAGGTTTTATTTGTCATATCTTTCATGGCTAAGATACATGCCAGAGAACTAAATAAAAGTCGTACATGCTGTACTTGCTGTGGGCAGTGCTATGCTTAGAGCAGGGGTGGGAGCCAGTATTCCTAGGCTTGTCTCCACAGGAAGGAGGGGATCAGGATAAACTGGAATTCAAGACCTTTGTTCTTCACATTGAAAGGGAGGGGGAGGGGGGAATGGGTGGAAAATGTATAAATGTGGGTTAAAAGAGGATGCTGGAAAGTTGGACTCCTAGATTCCTGGCACACCATAGGTGACATTCAGCAGGCTTCATTGCATCTTCACAGACTAGAACTTAAGGCACAAGGTGGGGTTAATGGTAACTACCTGCTGTTGTTGCTCATCTGCTAATGAGATGCTGTAAGAGCAGGTGGGGATGGGCAGAGCCTTCATCACCTTCAGGGCTGCTGGCTTCAGCTGAAGGGCATTTTACTGTGATCCTGCTGCCTCCAGCTGAAGGTGCCTTGCTGCATGCTCTTGCTGCTGAGTGGTTTCCCCTTGCACTAGAATGGAAAGCGCTGGCCCCACACATGGGGCTCATGCCTGGGACCTGGAGGATCTGCTGCCCCACAGTCCTGCTGCTCCAGTGCTTAGGAATGCCCAGCAGTCAGAGGTAACCCCATGGGTCCCCAGCCTTCTGTGGAAACCTGGGATCAGAACCTACCTGGCTTGTCAAGGGAATGGCTTAAAACAACTAAACCTCACCTCTGGGTGGTCAGGGGTCCTGTCTTTGAAACAGGAAATTAGTGAATCCATCTTCATATTTTTCATTGGCAAAATCATTCATATCTAAAGCTTTCA
>JAVHNF010058838.1:77077-90127 GCA_034783455.1 Micropsitta finschii
CCCCACACAGGCAGAAGCAGTGACCCTGGTATCTCTTTCTGCTCCAGAGATGTATCAGTTCAGTGTTGTTGAAACTGCCCCTGTTGGCACAGCTATTGGGAGGGTGAAGGCAGAGGACTCAGACATCGGGGAGAACACGGATATGACTTACCAGGTGAAGGATGAGGAAGGAGTGGAGATGTTCAAAGTCACCACAGACAGCAATACCCAAGAGGCTGTCATCACAGTGCAGAAGGTGAGAGCTGAGGAAAGCTGGCTGGGTATGGAGGGCCCAGATCTCTAGGAGGGCCCTTTCCTTTGGGAGCTCTTGCTGCTATGTTTGAGTTGAAACGAATGCTCCTCTGCTCCTCAACTACAGTAGCAGTTGAATTTTTGTGCTTGCAGATGCAGGGGGAGACCTGCCTCTGTCCTGCCTGGATGGCAAAGCGCAGACCTGTGCCTGGGAGGAGAGGCTGAACAAAAGCAGCAGGGCAGTGCCTGCTGGAGCCTGCCCAGGGCTCCCTGGGTGGTAGCAGAGGGAGCCCTGCATAGGTGAAGCTCTGTGTGGGGCTATGGAGAGGAGTGCTGGCAGTTGTCACTGATAACATCTGTGAGGGGAGAAATATGCCCACCTAATTCGTATTCTGACCAACAGCACTTTGACTGTCTCTGGTTTTGGTGGCAAAACAATCAAGCAAACACTTGATGCAGGCAAGGAAGAACAATTGTTCACCAAGGCCACTGCTTTCAGCTCGTGTCCCCTGGAGAAATAATAGCAGGGTGATTAATGACCAAAACCCCCTGGCAGCACATACTGTGCTGTCTTCCCAGTGAATCCTGGCTGCCCGCAGCCTGCACACTGTGCTGAGGGGAGCAGGCTGGAGGCTTCCTCCTGCCCCCTTGGCATGGGCACAGTGGGAGCTCGGGCTAGGGGAGTGGGTGGCTTTGATGGTGTCTCTGGTGGTGGAAGGGGGTCCCCTCAGCCTGGGTTTGGCTAACCCCCTCCTGTTGTCCCAGCCTCTCGACTATGAGTCAAAAAAGGTGCACACTGTTGTGCTGGAGGCCCTCAACAAGTTCGTGGACCCACGCTTCTTGGACCTGGGCACCTTTCGGGACCAGACCATCGTGCGGGTCTCAGTGCTGGATGTTGACGAGCCCCCTGAGTTCCGGCCCCCCTCTGACCTGATGGAGGTCCAGGAGGATGCACACATCGGCTCCGTCGTGGGGGTGGTCACTGCCCTGGACCCGGACACCGCAAATCGTCCTGTCCGGTAAAGCAGCCGCCTAAACCCCAGTGGGCATAGGGTGACCTGCCAGGGATACACATGGCCTGGAGGCCGAGGGAGGTGATGGCGGGGGGGGCTGTGTGGGTGACAAGTGACAAGAGCTGCACGCGTGGCCGAGCCTGCGAGTGTCCTGTGGGACAGGCATTGGCAGGTGAGTGGCAGCCTGTGCACAGTGAGAGCAGGCATCTCGCAGGTGACTGGTACGTCACTGCCAGTGATGGGTGTGTGAGTGGCAAGGAGAGTGTCAGGGAGGGTGTCAGGGGGGTGACGGCACGCTCCTGCTGCTGACAGTGAGGTGTCTGCAGTGGATGCCTGACACAGCCAGGGGAGGAACCAGCAATGGCAGGAGGCAGTGATGGAGGGTGACAAACAAGGTGAGGCTTGGGAAGTGCAGAGCCACAGCTTTGATGTGTGTGCTTGTGTGTGCATGTGTGCATGGGGATCAAAGATCAGAGGAGTTTATATTTAGGCAGGGGACATACTCCAGGCAGCAGCTTATCAGCAAAGGACATTTTCCGTTTCCATTTAATTTGTGACTAAAGAGATTGTTACCTTGTTGAATTGCCATTACCTGAGGCACAAAGCAGCTTCTGGCTCTGCCAACTGGCCTGAGTCATGAGCAGCTGGGCTGGAAAACTGGTGTTCAGAAGACGCCCTGCATGTGTGGAAGCATCGCCAGAGTGTGTGTTCTCATGCCAGCGGCGCAGCTGCAGGCGCGCTTCAAAGGGACAGCAGTGCCTTTGCCTTTCAGAGCTCTGCAGGGAGCACATCCCGGGCAGTGGTAGACTGGGATGGAGGAGGACATGGCCAGGCAGGGCTCAGTTACCGTACTGGTCCCTTTCAGTGGTGTCCCCACATGGTTGCTTGGGGTGCTGAGGCTCCAGTACCGTGCAGCCATGGGGAACACTCTTGTTCAAGGTGGGATATGAGGTATCTCTTGATCTTCATGTAAATTAAGATTGAGACGTTTTATAAAGCTAAAAAAAGAACTTATGTATGGCAAGCTGCCATCTACAGATGCTTGGCAGCTTGCAGAGAGCATTGTGTGTCAAAGCTGGGTGCTGAAAGTTGTCTTCAGGGTGAAAGTGAATGAAATTAGCCTTGGCGTGCCAGGAACTTGTGTGTGTGTTGCAGCACTTCCAGTGGTCAGTGCTGCCTCTTGGCTGCGGTCTCAGGATACTTCTGCTCACCTTCTCATGTGGCTGCCCTCTTCATTCAGGCCACATGTCTGCTTTCTTTGTGGCCTGCCCTGAGCACATGGCTGTTGTCTTGTGCTCTTCAGATGCATGCAGTCTTTCTGCACATCTGTGTGCGTATACGTGTGCATGTGCTTTTTCACTTGACTATTTCTGGCAGTGCTACAAAACTTAGATTTTATTTTCTGATCTGTAATTGTAGGAAAGGGGCCTTGGGGACAGAGCTATTCGTATTCTGGTTTTCCCTTGTTCTTTGTGCTGCTTCCCTGTGGAGCTTGTTGCATTGTTTGCAGACAGAACAAAAGAAAGTGGTGGAGGGAGACTTTCTACTGCTGTGCAGAAGGCAGTGGGGACTCGGAGCAGAGAGAAGCAGACTCAAGTACTCCTTAGGAACAAGAGGGTTAGATCCCAAGCTTTGCTATGTGATTGTGTCTCTTATAGTGTGCTTAGTGCCAGACAAGGCAATGCCTCATGCTCAGGCACAAGGGCCCAACCAGCAGGACTCCCATGCATCTGCTGCAGCTTGGGAATTGCAATGCGTTTTCCTGTGTCAGGCCTGATACATTCAAATATGTGTCCTCCCTCCAGCTATCCCAGGCAGGTAGCTCATCCTGCATCCCCCATGCTCCCCTGTGGCACTTGGTCTCTATCCATCCACCTCTCCACTCCACTCTGTTCTTGCCATGCATCTCCTCTCTCCCCTGCCTGCTGTCACAAGCAGCGGCAGCTCTGTGCCTTGCAGTGCTCCCCTGTGCTTGCTGGGGTGCAGGCGGGTGACCCTTCTCTGCCATTTCAACATGGACAAAGTGGAGATGCAGGTTAATATCGGTCACACTGACATGGCACCAGTGCAGAAGGAAGGTGGTCTTAGATCTCTCCTGCTTTCCTGCCCTCTGGCTAGCCCGGCAATTTAATAACATATTTTGCCATGTAGGCAGCTGTTCACAGCTTCAGAATGATGCCGGAACATTGATGCAGGCATCCTGCAGCACCCTGCCAGGATGTGACACTAACCAGTCAGCAGGAGACTGCAGTAAGTCACCTCACATTTCAAGTGTGCTACTCCAAAGTACAGTCACAAGAAGTCAGCACTTGTACTTCACCTCTGATACATTAGAGAGCAACTGGTCCTGACAGCATGACCAGTATTTGATCCTTGGCTCCTTGAAGTTAGAATGAACCCTTTCAAGTCCCTGCAGCTCAGTGGATCCCTTTAACTTCCTGATCTTCATCTGCCAGAGGTGGGAGCAAAGACGTGGCTGTGTTTCTGCAGTGGCTGCTGTCTCTTGGACTCTGATGCATGTGTTGGCTCTGCCCTGTAAACAGGGGAGAGCCACAACCTTCTGTCATTGCAAGACACACTCTCCCCTTGAGTCAGGAAAGAACAAGGATTGCCAAAGACAGCAGAGCAGAAATCAGCTCTGTCAGTGTTTCCAGGTCCTGCTGACTCCAGGCTGCCAATAATGAGGTTTGGGAAGTATTTTTAGCCAAATGGGAAAAGAGGTGCCCTTGGCTCTTTGTTTCCATCCCTAGGCCAGCACAGCAGGGCTACTGCTGCACCACCTGGACTGAAGCAGCTGCTGGAGGCAGCCTGGGGCTCCCCTCCTGGTGATCTGCTTGTCCCACAAAGATGCAGACACTTTTTATGAGAGCAAACCCCTTCCAGACAAGCCAGGCTTGTCCCTGAGACACTGCTGGCTGCCCCACGCAGCTGCATTTGGGTGTAGAGCCCCTGGCAGCCGCTTGCCCAGGTGGGAGGAAAGCTGGGGCTCAGGGTGTCCAGGGAGCACCCCACTGCTCTGGGCATGTTTGTCCCCAGCTTGTGGGTGCTCAGAGGGGCACTCGCTCCCTGCGGTGCCAGGGATGTGAAGCAGGGAGCGATGCACAGGTGCTGCATCTTGTGGGAACAGGGAAAACCCTCCATGGCACAGGCAGGAAATGCCTTTCTAAAGGGCTAGTGATTTTTGTTTTGTTCCATCCTTGTTTGTTGCCTAACAAAAGCTGGAACCACTCTCTTTCAGAAGGAATTTAGCTTCCAGTTGGTTTTTTGTCTTTAGTTCCACATTTCCTGGGTGTACTGCATTTTTTCTCAGCTAAGCCATTGTATGAGGTAACACAATGATAGACTGTCTGTGTATGTGAGGCTGTTTGTATGGGAGTCTTTTGTTTTTCTCTCTGCAGTGGGAGCCTGTGCTTTGATTGTGTGCAATCCAGGCTTTATCAGCACTGGGAAGATGTTGCTTAGGATTTAAGGTTCTTGGAGATATTCTTGTTTGGCATTCACCAAATCCGGACACATGTGTTGGACATGGACATTTTGTAGACTCCAACAGCACAGCAAGAACTACAAGCTGCTTCAACACAAAAGGGAGAGGAGGAAAAAACCAAACACAACACAAAGCTTTTCACACTGTGTTTGAAAAGCTCCCTGTTAACAAAACACATGACATAAAATGTGCTCCTTGTTGCATTCAGGGGGGAGAAGTGAAACAAACTGCTTGAGAAATGCATTCACAAGAAAGATGAGCACCGAGAAAGCTGTCTAAATTAAATAGTCACTTGTAACATCCAAACCAACAGGCAGTGCCAGCAGGAAGAGAGGAAAATGGATTACAAGGTCTGCATCCCAATCAGAACTGGGCAATGCAGCTCCAGATATGAAGCACCAGCCAGCTTTAGGAGGAACAAGCATATGTCCTATTTCCGAGTACCTGGAGGACCCAGGGGTTAATCACTACCTCTTCCTAGGTGAGAAGCACTGTTTGAGTTCAGTGGGATGGGTGAATATGAAGCTGGACTACTAGAGGTGTAGAAGCTTGTGATGGTCAGCACGGACTTGAGTTGGTACAGATCATACTGCACAGTGATGGAAACTGAGCGCAGCGCCAGCTTCTCATCTGCCTTTTCTAACACCTGAGTTCTCTGGAGTCTGTCCTGTGTAGAGCAGTGTGGCTTGGTTGTTCTACAGGTCTGAGCCTGTTCTGGCTGTGGCTTTGGGGGGAGGGTGGACATCCTTGTGCACCTCAGTCCCCAGCTCCTCGGGCTCCAGAGCCTCCGCAGCACTTTGTGCAGATGGGTTGCTCCTGGATTAACCACCTCCAAAATCCCAGCATACAGAAGCAGGCTCAGCCCTGCTCTCATGGCGGATGCAGACAATGCTGGCGCAGTGTTGCGAAGGTGACAGCTTTCTGTATTGGTGGTGACAAAGGGACCAGATTTGCGGTTTGGTTTGTGCCCTGCCAGGGCCATGGGCAGTCAGTCCTCAGCAGGCAATTAGGAAGTGACAGAAGACAACCTCAGCAGCAAAACAATTAGGAGCTTAACCAGTGGCATGACACAGAGTGCTCCCCTACCAGCCTCCTGCCCTCTGGCCATGCCGGCAGCCACTCTCAGATGTTTCCAGGCTCAGAGATGTCTCCCATCACTGTTTTTTTTGTCTGTAGCTATTTTTTCCAGACATTTCTGTTTATGCAGCAATGACATGAGTGTGAACAAAACAGGCATGTGCTTACTCAAGAAGCAAGCAAGGCATACAGAGAGTTGAAGTGCTATTGTGAACTCTAACAGTATTAAAAAGTGGAATGGAAGACAGTGTGGAATGGATCAGGCAATGTGGGAGAACAATGGAAAGAGTTATGCAAATGCATCAGTTATGCTATTGGAAAGATGTTAGGTATTGTCATCCCCATTTCTGTTCCTCCTTCCAGCAGCATGTTGGACTGATGTGTACAAGTCAGAGTGGCCAGACCTCTCCTTTCTCTTTGTAGTGAGTGAGAAGAGTGGATGAGAGGCTGCAGTACCTGCCAAGACAGGCACTGTCCCTTCTGGAGCTGCCTACCTGCCTGCAGAGGCAGTTTCCAGCTGGGAGTTGGAGCAGAAAATGCACGATGGCTAGGAAGTCCCTGGCAGTTGGTTCAGAGATGCCTAGGCTTGTACCTGGCTTTGGGTGGCAGATCCCTATTGCCTCTAAATGAGAGAAGGGAGAAAGAAGCCAAACACATAGGTGTAGAACACATGAAATTGTGCATGTGCCCAGACGCAATTTCCATCATGATTTTTGCACATTCTTCCTTAACTACAAGCAAGTGCTGTTGTATTTTCTCCTCCCCGTGCCTGAAAGGGAGAGTGCTGTAATCTGTGTGTAATCTGTATAACACTTTAAATAACTTAGAAATGCCTTTGTAGGTGCCTCCAGCAGAGATGGAGCTGCCTGGCTGTGCGGATAGGTGCCCTCAGGGAGGCATTCTCATCTGCAGCTAGTTTCCCTTCAGGGCACAGAAAGGCACTGAGGTCATCAGTGCCTCTGTAGAGCAGTGGTTCTTGCATGGAGGTGAGCTGGTTGGTGTCCCTCAGCTGCAAGCTATATGGATGATGGAAACACAGGCAGCTGGACTGTGCCAGTCAAGGTGCAAGCACTAGGAGGCTGCCTGCAGCATGCCTCCACCATCCTGGACATGCTTCAAGCCTAGAGCTGTCCTGCTCTGCTCCCCTTGTCCGATGTGGCCTCTTAGTACTGTCCTGTCTCATTGGCTTTCCAGCTTGCTTTGTCCATAGGTTTATCTTCCCTCTATTGTTAGACAAGTGACTGAAGGCTTTAATTTATTCACAGTCCTCCTTTTGATAATTCATCCTTTGTACTCTTTGCTGTCTTATATTATCTAATTCTGTAAAGCGCTCTGGCATGCAGCGTGTGTGAAAGATGCTATACACAATAACATTACGCTGTATCATTTGCAGTTTGTGAGCCTTCTGGGTTTCCGATTCTGGTTGCAGTGGTTGTGGTTGTTATTCGTGCACAATCAGGTGTGTGCTCATTGGGGAGGGGATGGGAAGGGAAGTCCCATCCAGCTGAGGCCCTCAAGCACAACCTCAGCCTCCCTGTGTGCTGCTGTGCTGTCCTCCAAGACTCTCACTTGGGTGGGTGCTGTGGCAGGATCAGGAGAGCGGGTGGGAGGTGAGGTGGGCTCCTCAAGCCAGGGTGGCCTCCTCTGGTTTGGGTTGATGTTTTTCCTGAACCTGTAGCTCAGAAGCTTTCCCGAGTAATGAGTGGAGTTACAGCCCATGACTTTTATATCGCTCTGTCTATCCTGAGCTAAATGTTCCCATCAGAGCAGGTTTTTCCGCTTGTCCACAGTCTGTGCTCAGTTCCACTTCATGCACTGAAAGCCACACTTTAATTTTGCTTGAGGGCTCTGGACTTGCAGCCTGGTAAAACCATGGCTCTTGTGCACCATGCTCCAGCAGAGGAAAAGTGACAGTGGTGATAGAGCTGCTTGTGTTAGATCCCCGTGCTCCTGGAGCTGATGGCAAGGTTGGGCTTGGCACTTCCAGCTGTTCACAGTTTCCTCTTTTGCCTGGTCTCAGGTACGCCATCGACCGCAGCACAGATGCAGAGAGGATCTTTGACATCGATGCCAACACAGGTGCCATTGTGACAGGAAAGGTCCTGGACCGGGAGACAGCAGGGTGGCACAACATCACTGTCCTGGCGATGGAAGCAGGTGAGGTGGGAGTGCTGTGTGGAGCAGACAGTCTGTGCTGGGCCAGAGTGGGGCAGAGGAGAAAATGCAGGTACGTGCACTGTGGAGGTGACCAAGATGCAAGTGTTAGTTAATGCTGAGGTAATAAATAAATGCAGCAGCACCGAGCCTGACATCTCCCTAGACAACCTAAAAATACTCTTCCTGACTCGAGCGCTAATAAGGGAGCATGGTCGAATAGTATATTTGATGAACTCTAATCAAATCTGTGTTATCTGTGCGCCAGCTCTGCCAGTCATCCCGTGCAGCTTGCTCCCTGTGCTCATCTCCGAGTGGCACTGGGGCTCCCGGGGGGCTGTGTTCAAGTCACCTGCATCCGCCACATGCCGGGGTGATGCCGTCAACTGGAGCCCTGTGGCACAGATGGCTTCTGCTGGGGGCTCGCAGCAGGTGGGATTTGCAGCCTATACCTGCACATCATGTTTGTGGCTCTGGGTGCCTCCTGCCTGCTGTGTGACTGCAGGCTTGGCAAGGCACAGTGAGGAGTGGATGGGAGGTCCCGGCACTGAAGCAGTGGGAAGGGGCTGCAGGAGCAATGTCCTGAGACCCTGTGCTGGGGATGGGGGCAGCGATGCTGCCAGAGTTGGTACTGCCAGGCTGCTGTGGCTCTGGCTGCAGTGCTTGGCCTCACCCTGCAGCCCCCACCAGGAAGAGCTTGAGGCAGAGGGTGAGGTGAAGCTTTCTGTCCTTTCTGCAATTAGCTTCTTTCTGAGCCTCCCATGAGAGCCCTGGTGATGAGCTCTTCCTTCCCTGTGGCTGTGCAGTCCTTTAGCCTGTGTTTACAGTAACTGCCAAACCTGCTTCCACCCAGCTGGGAAAGCCGGGAGGGAGCAGCTTAGTGGCTCTGCAGGTTTTGTCAGTTTATCTTCCCCCTGTGATGGGGGTGCTGGAGCCCAGCATGGACGCTTCCAGCAGAAGTTCTGTTTGTCTTTTCTTCTCCAGTTCAGAGAGAAAAGAACAAACCTGGGTCCTGCTGCTCAAAGGAGCTCTGAATAGACTCCTTTTGAGGAATGAAAATAAAATAATAGCAGCAAAGAGCAGGCTTTGCTTCCCCCCAGGGGTTTTGCTGGGGGGTAGGAAGCTGCTCTGGGTATCCTGCTGCCCTCCACAGTGCCTCGGCTCACGGGCTCTGCAGGTCCCATGCGTGAGTGCATCTGGCCCCTTGCATCCCACAGAGATGCTCTGTCTTACTCCTTAAACCTGCAGATGGAGAAAGGGCTTCATCTGAGGCACTGTGCTGGGAAGCGCAGTAGGAAGCAGAAAGGCATTGCTGTATTCTTTGAAGTTCTCCACATTTTGGACACAGTGGTCAGGGCACTGACACCTGCAGTGCTTTGCCACCCCACAGCTGCAAAGCACTTTCTGACATCTGCAAAAGCGTGCCAAGACCTGTCTGTCTGCAGGCAGGAGCCTTCCCCAGGCTTTGCTCCAAGAGACCCCTCAGAAGTTCTGGTGGTTCTTTCTTTGCTTGTTCTTGAGCAGGAAAATGTTGTTCACATTCAAGGAGCTGGGTCAGGGCTTGGCTCAGGGCACAGACTGGTTCCTGCTGCCCTGCCATGGCAATCATCTGCCCTGGCCAGGCACGGGCCCAGGCCCTGCTGCCTTAGGAGAGGAAGGGGACTGCATGTCCCAAGCTCCTCTCTGTGCTGATGCTTTGTGCCTTTGGCCAGGGTGACCCCTGCTCTGTCGGGCTGTGGTGCTGTCATGAGTCCTGCCCGGCTTTAAGGCAGCAATGGGCAGACAAGGAGGGGACCACAGTGTTGCAGCACAACTCAGCATCCAGAAGAAACGCGAGGTGACAAGAATCAGAAGGACAATATTTACACGCAGTGGCTGGGATTTCAGAACAAGTCAGTAAATGCTGCAGCTCCCCTCCGGCAGGGAAGCCTGTCATGCTGGATCGCTTCAAAAGCCAGCGAGACTCTTCAGCGCTCTGACTTCTCCTGTGGTGAGCTCTGACTCATCCATTTTAACTGCCCAGACATTCCTCCCACTGACATTATCCTTAACGTTTTGTAATCATGAATTATTAATGACTGATATTGAATTTAAAGTACAATTTATGTCCAAATCCTCTGGCGGAAAGGGCAATTGTAAAGGTACAGCCGCCCAAGTGATGGAGTGGGGTTTTGGAGCTGGGCTCGGCGCAGAGTGGGCACGGGGCAGGCGGAAGCGCTGGCGTTGGCGTGTCCGTTGGTGTGCCCAGCGCGGCAGTGCCTAGCACACGGTGTCTGGGGCTGGGGGGCTGGCGGGGCCCTGCCCATGCTTGCCATGGGCGTACAGGTTGCAGCTGGCTGCCACGGGCTCTGCTGCGAGGCCAGGCAGGACATTACCGGCTCCAGCAGAGGCAGGTGGTAAAATATCCTTCCTCGGTGGGCTGTGAGCCTTGCAGAAGGAATGAAGCTGGGAGGTTCACTTGGTTCCTGCCTGTTCAATTCCTGTGGGGCTGTGCCCGCTCTGTTCCCATGGCGCACATGGCATGGAGCACGTTGCACCAAGGTTTTGCCTCCCTGCGACCCCCTCGAGCTGCTCGCCCTGTCAGCTGGCAGGACTGTCCAGGGAAGGGCTTAGCAAAAGGCAGCTGATGGAAAGCTTGCCCGCAGGCAGCCTGTCTGTTAGGTTTGAGCAGCCTTGGAGAGCCCTGCCTGGGACCTGGTGCTGCTGCAGCAGAGGCCGTGTCCAGGGTGCATGCCCCACCAACACGTAAGCAGAGAGCACGTGTGCATCTAAGGAGCAGCACTAAGAAGCTGCAGAAGGTGTCTGGCTGTAGCTGTGAGGTCGCTGGGCTGGGGGCCGCAGGCAGGATGAGGAACAGGTCCCCCATGGAACAGGCACTCCCCAGCATGAGCTTCCTCAGTGGCTTGTGACCAGCATTAGACTTGGCCTCGAGACACGGCAGCCAGCAGGAAGCATGGGGCTGTTCAGCCAATCTGGCTGGGACCAGGCCAAGCATTCCCAGAGATAAATCTTCATCTCCCTTGCAAGCTGTTTACCTTCCTTGGGCTAATATTAGTGATTCTCTTCCTGTTTTCGTCTTTGCTCATGTAAAATGATGAGGCTTTGACTGCTGTGTCCACTGCTGGTAATTGAGATGATAAATCTTCCTGCTGGAGTCTGGCTTTAATCAGAGCATTGTGTTTGGATGCAGTTTAATGACTCTCATGCTGCTGAGTTTGGGCAGGACTCCGGAGAGGTGAGAGCTGTTTATATGTCACTTGGCTTAACTGCTGCTTCCACTTTGCTTCCCCTCAGCTGGGAGTCACGTTTTCAGCTCCAGCCTCTGATGTCCGATGTGCTGTGTCCGATGAGCGATACTCCTGGCATGCCCCTGCTTTGTCCTTGCTATCAGAGCTGGACTTCACAGGCAACTGCACCAACATCTCCAAAACCACCCTGTGCTTCACAGCCATGGCGTGAGTGCTGGGGAGCAGAATGGCCCATCCCAGTCTTCCATTCTGCAGTTTGTTCTCCCAGTTTGCCAAGATAGCAAGAAACAAATTCCACCCCTGCCTCTTCTTCCCAGCTAATGTGAACATTTTCAGTTCAGTGTTGTACCAGTGTGGTCTCAATGCAGAAGAGAGCAGGTCGCATGCTGCGCACAGCAGCGTCCATGAGCTGTTTCCGCAGGTGCTGCAGCCCCAGACTGCAGCCCACGGTGCTCTGGGCTTTACTCAACCTGTGCCTCAGGGCCAGGAAAGCTGAAGAGTGCCTTTCTGTGTGTGATATCGCTGCATGGCCATGTGTGCAGGCAGGAGGGCAGCTGCATGTGTGCCTCAGCAATGGCTGAGTTTGGGGCTTCACAGCAGAGGTCTGGGTGTAAAAATGCAGAATGTTTTAGTGTGAGTTTGTGTAAGGGTCTGTTGGGGTAAGTGCCACTGCTGAGCATGGGAGCAATGGGTGGCAGAGCTCCATCCCCTGCCCCGGCAGGCTCCAGTGGCTCCAAAATAATTCAGCCTGTGTTGGCAAAGGCAGCTGCCAGTCCTCAGCCTGAAGCTCCCGTGGTGCAGTGCTGTGCTTCCAGCATCTCCCCCTTCTTCTGTGTATTTTCCATGTCTCTTTCAGATTAATAACATTCCAGCTCCTGAAGGAAATGCAGAAAAATGGCATGTTTAATTTTAATTTAGGAAAGCGTTTAGGTAGCAGCCTGGTTTCCTCGCTGCTGTCAATCAGGTTTTCTCAAGGCTGACATCAATTAGTTTAAAAATATTGAATGTAATTTTGCCTGACACAACATATTGCAGCCACTGCAAAATATAATTTATTTTAGAAGAAGAAATAATTAAACTAATTTGCATGTCAGTCAGCTGAGCTGGGATACAGAGGAGAGGCGCTGCAAGGGAGGGTGACTGGGTTTGCTCTCCTGTCGCACTTGGCCCGGCCAGTGCAGCCTCCACTGCTCACTGGCCACGTGCTGCTTGCAGAGCCCTTCCAGGATGTGTTTCTATGCCATCCCGTGGCTCCTGTCCACCCAGGACATTGGTTTCTGTGTGCTGCAGCATGTGAAGAGGTGCGTGCACACACTTGGTGTGCACGTAGAGGAAGCTTTTGGCCTTGCACATCATGCCTTTCATCACAGGCATACTCCAACAGTCTGAATTGCACTTCTGACCATCCTAAAATCAGTTTATGCCACATAGTTACAGAAAGCACCTCTCAGATGTTTTGGAGTTAACTTTTCTCAAATACATCTAACCATATTTTATATTTTCCACCCATAAATCCAGGTACTTGCTCAAAGGAAAGGCGGAAGTTGATAAGTAAAGCATTTGAGGAACCTTCAAATAGATTACAGTCCAGCCAAAATAAGAAGAAGCCAATGTGTGCTTCACTGAAAGAGTAGAAAATAAGGCAGTGATTGCATTTTTAACCTTGATGTTCCTGGAGATGACAAATTTTAACCTTGTCACTGAGCCATAAGTAAGTGTGAGCCTCAGGGTTCAGCAGCTTCAGAAGGGGCAAAAGGAGAGGGGTTTTATGACAGGACAACAGTGCTTCAAGGTGTGCTCAGGGGAGCGGGGTGTTAGTTATGGCTCTGGCAGAGGGGGCCAG